>CAUYTI010046995.1:0-25875 GCA_963575145.1 Galago senegalensis
CCAGCTACTTGGGAGGCAGAGGCAAGAGACTCGCTTGAGCCCAGGAGTTGGAGGTTGCTGTGAGCTGTAATGCCACGGCACCCCACCCAGGGGGACAGCTTGAGGCTCTGTCTCAAAAAAAAAAAAAAAAAAAAAAAAAAAGAAAATGAACTATTACACTATTGATGAGCCTCAGATATAATTTTGTATGAAACAAGACATAAACAAAAGAACATAGGCCACAAATTTCCATTAACATAAATCTAAAACACAGGTAAACATATTTTTTGTGTTAGAAATTATGGAAGTGAGACCCTTGTAATGGTTGAGATGGGCCACAAGGGAGTCTCTAGTTTGTTGATAATGTCCTATTTATGCAGTTTAACTTTTACTATTAATGTGCCTGAAAATCTATTGCACTGTAACACCCCCAATACTTGAAAATACCAATAAATATTCAGATATTGAAAAATCATTGGTTTACTTTGCGTTTATACAGACTTATTAACAGAAAGCCATATAATTTCCAACACTTTATTATTCTAAAAACACAGTAAATTGGTAAAAATTTCTACTGAATTAAAGCAATTCTAGACATAAAGATATTGTTTAATTGAGTTATAGAAATATTGAACAATTGCTTTGTGCGTGGTTTTCTAAAGGGAGGATATAACTCTTCTTGTCAGCCAAAAATAATTGTAACATAAAAGCATTGAGATCCACTATGTTTTAGGTGAACAGTGCCATACATGCTTGCTAGATTTAAAATTTTCTCCACTACTTATTTTTCATAGCAATAGCATTCCCTCTGATGCTAAAACATCATTATAGTAATTATCTTCATTTTCCTATTTATCATCAGTTACCTTGGATATCATGGCAACGTATGAATGATTATTTGTTATTAAGATAAAGTCTTATTCAATATGCACATGAAAACTGCAAAATATTCTTGAACAGGTTGTGTAACTATTGAAATATTCATAAGTATTGAAATATAGATTGTTTATAAGATTTAGTTCTAGAAATGAAAAGGGAGATATTTCTCTGTAGTATATGGTACATGCAATTTTAATATGTAGTATTTTAGGAGAGAAATTATATAAAATAAAAATTGAGATTATATGCAAGAAAAATCCCACTGAGAGTAGTTAGAATAAATTTAGTGTAACATCACACACTACTGTTGACAAATTCCAGTATTCACTGAATAATAACACAAAATGCATACTTTATTTAGCAGAATATAAAACAAATATCATTAAATAAGTCATTTGGTCTGGCCAAAAGCATTTTAATACTATTTTGAACTAAATAAATGTATAATTTCATATTACAGAGAAATAACAATGCTTCTAGTTCCTACAAACATGGAAAATTATTACTGACTTCTGGGTTTCTTTTTTCAAAATCAACATTGTAGAAGGATAGGTGCTACACTAAATATAAATTTCAGAAATGATCACCTGTTAACTTTGGTTAACTCGGTTGCTTAGAGTTGTTAGCTACTCTTTGTAATTAATTTTAGCCATTTGGTGATATAGTTATTTCCTCCACTTTGCTAAGAGTTGATAACAAAATCTATAGATAAAATGTTGGAATCATCACAAACATTTATGAAATAAATCATTACGTATGAACCAACACCAAAAAAAAATGAATAAAAGGTTTACAAAATCTAACATGCAAGTAAAGTTTGCTGAGGTCTATTACCCATAGACACCAATAGTTCAGCTTGAGATCATTTAATGATTAAGCCTTAGATAACCTTATTTAAGATATAGGCTACAGGCATTGTTCCATATGTGTGGTGTATAAAATATTTTAACCAATCCTCATAAATCAAATACTTTTATTTTTGCCTATAAGAGCTTTTCTAATGTTTTAATGCTAATTAATAAAGCATTACTTTCACCAATAAAAGCTATTTATGACCATCATTAAAATAATTAGCAAGATTTCTCATCTTGATTAGAGTTTAAGTAGCTAAACTATTTGTATGAGCCACACCTGAAATTTATACTTTTTGATAAAATGATAATTGACTATTCATGAAATGTGTATCACTAAGTAAACACCAGCCAATCTGAATTATAATTTATTTGAGAAATAAATATACACACATATACATTCACACATCATATGATACTAGTTTGGGAAGTATTTTTAGAGTTCTTTATTAAAAATGTTAACTATAAGGATGTAAAAAGGTCAGGGGGAGCTATAAACAATATTGATCTGCTATGCATTTGTTGAAGGAAGGTAGGACTGGGGAGGGAAAAACAGGTTAAATAAAATCTGGCAAAGAGATAATTCAGAAGCAGTTCTAAGAAGATTGTAGACAAAATCCTTTTATGGTAATGATGCCATACATTCATGTAGCTTCAATAAATAAAGGCCAACCCATTTATTGATAACATCAGTGGCAACTCATTCAGAGCTACCAGCACAAGTGTCAGGTAAGTCCTGTAGTTGAAGATTTGCTGGACAGAAATGTATGGGTGACTCTACACATCTGAACTCTAGGAGGATAAATATGAAATTCTGACCACAAGAAAATCCTGCCCAGGTTGTTTCAAGCAGAAGTCATCAAAAGAGCTTCCTTGTGGACTCCTAGTTTTAGTTCCCACATAGAATGTGCTTAGAAGTTGGATGCTCATTATTAAAACAATAAAATGCTAAGAAAACTGAAAATGAATGACTTTTCTAAGATCCATTACTAATCAGATAACAGTATTGAACTATGGAGATGGCTACAGTTTATACTCTTGGCACTACCAATTGTCGAGAATGCAAAGTGACAGAAACTCATTCATGGTTGAGAGGAGTGATGATGGTGTATTTTGTAAGACTGGGGCATCATACTAACCGTATCATGTTAATAACAGAAGTATATGGGAACTCTCAGCACTATAGTCACAATTTTTTTTTTTAAATTTGAAACTATTCTAAAATAAAAAGCTTGTTTATAACAATAAAAATTGGTAATAAAAATAATTGTTTCTTTTATGCATGCAGACCTCGACTTTTCACTTTTGCCCTAAATATAAACTCAACAGGACAGTTATAGCTGGTATGCAGACATTTGACCTCTGCCTAATTTAAGACAATAAGAACAGCAACAACTAAGATTTCTCCAGTCCTTGCTGTGTATTAGTATTCTGAGATTTATACGTAAGCCTATATAATAGAACTATGTGTATATGAATATCTTATGTATCTGTGGGGTGTATTCATAAATATATATGCGCACATATGTACATGTCTTAATAGGTATAATGTCTATTTTTTAGATTACATGGATGGATTCATTCCAGACAACCCTTAACTATTAACTATGTTTAATGCACATAGTTATACTAAACAAATATGTGCGTTAATTAAATATTATGACAATTGTTTCTTTTATTAATAATTCCAATTTAAAAGCTGGAAATTTGAAGAAATACTGGAGATATATTTTCCAATAAAACTGTAATTTGCTCAAGTATAATTTTAAATTTTGTAAATATTAGAATAGATATGTTAATAAAACCAATGAATGCTTTAAGATGATTAACATTTGATTTTCAAAGATTTACCCATGAGTTATAAACTAATATTTTCTCTTTTTTTTAGGTTGTAGGTAAACTAAGATATAAAGAGGTTAAGTAAATTTCCTATATGCCACATGTCCTATAGCTGATAAGTGGTAAAGTCATCAGCAATGTGCTTTGAATCTAAGGGATATGAGTCCAGGATAATTGCTTAATCTCTTTTTTAAATCATGCCTGCCAAGTTCCACATTGAAATGACAAACAAGAAAGAAAAATAAATGTCACTCCTATATGTAACATAAGGAATTCACGAATATAGAAAGCCAAAGGGAAAATTTTGAAACTTTATAGAAAAATATTAAAATCTCTTTCTCAGAATCACACCAATAATTATATTTCTCCTTTGGAATATTTTATGTGAATTCAAATAGCACTTTTCTTGTGCAAATAACTACCTCAGCATCCAAATTTCATATTTACTCAAAATTTTACGTAATTTGAGAAACTAATAAAAAATAACAACAGATATAAATTATCCCTGTTTCATCACATAGAGTCTATATTGACTATGTTTTGATGGGGATATATTAATATTTAAAGAAAGAAATCAAAGAATTCCTTGAATTCTAATAATGTGCCACAAATTCACAAAGATTGCATGATATATGGATATGTTTAAAATAAAGATAAAATGGTTATCTTCAAAATGAGGAAGTGATGCAAATTCATCAATTTTTAGTACATTTAAGTTCATTTGGTTTTGTTATTTTCCACTTTTACAAGAATTATTTTAGTTCTATGTTACCAAATTGCTCTTCCATTGACAGGGATTTCACTGAAACGTGGTTCTTGTTCTTTTAATTGAACACGTCTCTACACACCAGTCATTTCAACATTGTTTCTTTTTAAGCTTCTCAGTGCCCACCTCCCTACAAAGAATTTTCTAAACTGTAAGAACTTCATACCAATCGATCCATTGGTTGCTGAGTAAGAACTAAGGAATACTCTTTCCTTTTATTCTTACAGAAAAATCTATCAGTATAAAATAGAAAATTCAGGGTATCAGACTCTTTTATGTCTTATTTATATTTCTCAAGCTTTTTTCTGTCCTGTTTGAAGACTATATTTGTGTTAGACCTTTTTTTTTCAGTAATGTTTTGCTATGTTCAAATATTTGTCCCAGACCACTTTACTTTTTCTGAAATCTTATGTGTTCAGGAAATGATGGTTCTTTCTTAAAATTTCCACCTCTGTCTTTTTTATACTTACGTCGATTCTAAAACAGGAAAGAGAAAATGATTTGTCCCATTTTTACTGAATGGTGACAATGGCTGATAGAGAAGGAAAAGGTCTCATACAGCTGACACTATTGATTCTACCTGGGTCGCAGAGGTGATAAGAGGACCAAGTAGTCAGGGTCAAGAGAAAATTATATTCAGGCTGGAAACAGGAAAGGGTTTGCTGAAATTTTTACTTACAAGAGTAATCATCCGGTGTCAAAGCTTTCGGTTAGCTTTTGGTATTATTTCCACAACTGAAATCGTTGAGAAATTTACTATGGAAAATTACCAACGGAAGGTTTTCTGGGAGCAAAGATATTTTTGATGTTTCAGGAATGGTTAGCTATGAACAGGAAAATAGAAGCTTGCAGTAGACATTTCAAAAGTTCATCAGTAGTTTTGGTGATATCAAGGCAGAAATGAAAGTAAGGTAATGAAAGATAAGTGACATCTTCATAGATTTGAAATATAAAATGTATATTACTCCCAATTAATTAAAATTTCCACCATTAAAACACCTTTAAAAGGTCATAAATTTATTGTCAAACATTTATAGCTGTCGGATGTTGGAAAATGCAATAAAATTCTGCAAAATATATTATTAATTTAAATAATTATGCTTAGTAATTAATTATTCTAGAACCTGTGTGTTTGAGACAATGTTACTCAGTATGTGTTTTATAGAGTATCAACGTGTTAGGAGACCATAGGCAGTGGGAAAAAAAAGTATCAGTGATTAGGTCTGGTGCTGTGGCTTGTGCTTCTAATCCTGGCATTTTGGGTGATCCAGACAAGAGGATTGCTTGAGGCCAAGAGTTAGAGACCAGTGTAAGCAAAAGAATACTCTGTCCCTACAAAAAAACAGAAAAAAATTGCTGGGTGTGGTGGCATGCTTGAAGTCACAGCTCCTGGGCAGACTGAAGCAGGAAGGTCGCTTGGGGCCAGGAGATAGAGGCTGGAGTGAGCAACAATGACACCATATTGCCTTCTAGCCAGGGGATAGACAAACAAACAAACAAAACAGTAAGAAAATTTTAAAAGGAAAATAGTTGTGATTGATTAGGCAAACAAATACTTTTTTTTTGAGACAGAATCTCAAGCTGTTGCCCTAGATAGAGTGTATGGCATCACACAGCTCAGAGCAACCTCAGATTTTGGGCTTAAGCAATTCTCTTGCCTCAGCCTCCCAAGTAGCTGGGACCACAGGTGCCTGCCTTGTTTGTTTGTTTGTTTTTGTTGCAGTTGTTGTTTTAGCAGGCCAGGTTCAAACCCAACAGCCTTGGTGTATGTGGCCACTGCCCTATCCACTGAGCTACAGGCACCACCCCAAACAAATGCTTTTATTTATTCTAGTATTTCCTAGAGATTCAATAAGCCACTTAATAACTAAAGATTATGAATTATTTTTATAAGACTGTCTATAGTTCTTTACCATGTGTGCCTCAGGGTACAGTCTGACAATGTTATTTTGTTCTCCATTACTTATTGCTCTGAGTAGTCATTTTACTGTATTTTCATTCAGACAAAAAGGGCTTTACAATAAGTAATGATCCCTACCTAATTGTAACTACTTATATCATTCTCTTTCTACTACTAACTTTAGCAAATTAATGATCTCTTAACTTGTCTCAGGAAAAATTTTATTATATTCTATTTTTTCTGTTTTTTGGTTTTTTTATTGATACACAATAGTTGTTCGTATTTATGGGGCGCATATAATAGTTTTATTTATGTATACATTGTTTAATGATTAAATCAGGTTATTTAGGATATCCATCACCTTGAACATTTATCATTTCCTTGAATTGGGAACATTCTGAGTCTTCCAGCTATTTGTAAATATATAATAAATTATCATTAACTACAGTTGCCCACCTCTGGTAGCGAGCATTAGAAAGTGTTTTTTCTCTCTAACTCTATGTTTGTATCCATTTACCAACTTCTCTTTATCCATCCCTGCTCCCCTTTCTGGTCTCTGCTAGTAATCATTCTACTCTCTGCATCAATGAGATTAACATTTGCAGCTACCACCTATAAGTGAGAACATGTGATATTTGTCTGTGTTTGCTTGGCTTATTTCACTTAGCGTAATTACTTCCCATGTTATCCATCCATATTGATGAAAATGATAGAATTTCTTTTTTTTTAAAAATGGCTAAACAGTATTCTGTGAGCCTTCTAGTGGAGCCAATGATATGATCTTATATCTAGAAAACTCCATAGACTCCACTAGAAGGCTCATAGAACTGATAAATAAATTTAGCCCATTTCCCTCCTCCTTCCCCCTTCCCCCAGAGTCAACTCTGGGAACAAGGAAAGTCCCTCCTCCCCCCAGGGTGGCTGAGAATGTGCTTCCCCAGCCATGTTCCCAGGCTCCCTCCTTCCCCCTTGCCAAAAACAAGCTTCAGAACAAAGAAGAAAAGTTCCAAGTTTCACAAAACCCCCAAGTTCTCAGTAGATGAACAATGGTGGAAAACTCATTGAGACTTGATTAATTACTGTTATATAATCATAACCATTGTGATATGAGACGTATCCATTGTCAACCAAAGCTGTATTAATCATTGTTACATTACTGTAAGCATTGCTGTATCCATGACTACCTGAGCTATAACCCACCTTAACCAGCCACGTTTTGCTTCTGTAATATGCTTGCACAAAACCTATAAAAAGCAACCCACCCCCCTAACTTCACAGCTAACTGCCTCTCAAAGCAGCAGCCCCTGCAGTAGGTAAAATAAATTACCAATTGATTACATCTAAGTGGGAGTCTGACTATCTTTTCAGGTCATAGGGGGTACCACAATTAAATATGTAGATTGGTTTGGGTTGGATACACATTTTAACAATGTTGATTCTTCCCAGTCACAGACATTAGAAGTTCTTCCAATCTGATAAGATCCTCTGTTCTTTCTTTTCCCAGTGTTTCATAGTTCTCTCTGTACAGACCCTTTACATCAGGCGTCTTCAAACTACAGCCTGTGGGCCACATGCAGCCCACCTAGGACATTTATCTGGCCTGCCAGGGGTTTTTGCCTCCGCTGCCTGTCCTGCTTAGCAGCCAACTCATCCTGGGGCCTGCAGTCCGGCCTTCCAACGATCTGAGGGACAGTGAACTGGCCCCCTATTTAAAAAGTTTGAGGACCCATGCTTTACATCTTCTGTTAAGTATATTCCAAAGTATTTCATTTTCCTTGATCCTCCTGTGAGTAGTATTGCATTTTTGATTTGATTCTAAGTTTGTCTATTATTGTCATATATGAAGAATACTAATTTGTAAATATTGATTTATACTTGAGACATTTCTGTATTTCTTCATTGCTTCCAGGAGTTCCATGGTGGAGTCATTAGGACTGTCTATGTAAATTATCATTTCATCAGCAAATATGATGATGGTCTGACCTCCTTTGCCCCAAACTGCATTTGATGTCCTTCTGCTGGACTGCATCATCTACGAGTTCCAGCACTATGTTGAGTAGTAGGACATTCTTGTCTGGTTCCAGGCCTAAGTGGAAATGATTTCATTTTCTTTCCATTCAATATAATGCTGTCTATAAGTTTGTTGTATATTTCTTCTATAATTTTAAGTAATGTCTCATCTATGCCTTTTTTCCTAAATGTTCTTATATATAAAAAAGGATGCTGAATTTTGTCAAATGCTTTTACTGCACCTCTTGAGAGAATCAAATGATTTTTGTTTTTACTTCTGTTTATAGGAAGAATTGCATTTATGAATTTTTGTGTGTTGAGCCTCCCTTGTATGCTGAGGATGAAGCCCACCTGGTCATGATGATTTTTTTTTTTTTAATGTGTAGCTGAATTCTGTATGCTAAGGTTTTAATGAGTACTTTTGCATCAATATTCATTAATGATATTCATCTATATTTTTCATTTTCTGTGTGTTCTTTACCAGTTTGGGTACAGGATGATAGTTGCTTCATAGAAGGGATTTGAGATATTTCCTTACTTCTCATTTTGGAATTGTTTCTGCAATATAGGTATAAGCTCTCTTTTGAGGGTTTGGTAGAATTCTGGTTTGAAACCATCTTGCCCAATATTTTGTTATTGTTGTTGTTGGAAACATTTTTATTGTTGTTACAATTTTGGTGCTTGATATTGGTCTATTCAAAAGTCTATTTCTTCCTAATTGAGGGTAGGAAGGTAGTATGAATCCAGGAATCGGTCCACTTTCCCTTCACCTTTTCAAATTTCTGAGCATGGAGTATTTACAGTATTCAATGATAATCTTTTGTATCTCTATGGTATCCATTGTTATTCACTTTTTTGTTTGTTTCTGATTGGGTTTATTAAAGATCTTGCTTTATTTCTTCTAGTTGATCTGGCCAAGGGTTTATCAATTTTATTTACCTTTTTAAAGGACCAATTTTGTGTTCTACTAATTCTCTGAAAGGTTCTACTGTTCTCAATTTTATTTAGTTCTGATTTAATTTTTGTTATTTTGCTTATTTCTTTTCATCTACTGCATTTCAATTGCTCTTCCTTTTCCAGTTCCTTGAGATGATTCTTTAGATTGTTGATTTGTCCTCTTTCTGATTTCTATATTGGGGCATTTAGTATAATAAATTTCTCCCTCATTACTGCTTTTGTAATATCCCAAAGGTTTTGATAACTTTTGTCTTTATTTTCATTTTGGTGAGGGAATCTAATGATTTCCATATTTATGTTCTCCTTATCACAGCTATTTTTTAGCAAAAAGTTGTTCAGCTTTCATGACTGTGTATGGGAATGAGTGTTTCTGTTGGAATTGAGTTATTTTATTCCACTGTATTCTGTAAAGATACAAAGTACAATTTCTATTCTTTTAAATTTTTTGAAGCTTAATTGGTGCCCTGGGTCATGATCAATTTTGGAGACTGATCCATAAGCTAATGAGAAAAATGCATATTCATTAGTATTGAGTGAAACATTCTGTATATGGCTGTTACAACCATTTTTATAGAGTTGTGTTAAGTCTATCAGTTTTGTTTTGATCCAGGCTTAAGTGACATGCCATCATAGTTCACAGAAATATCAAATTCCTGTACTCAAGCAATTCTCTTGCTTCAGCCTTCTTAGTAACCTAGTAGATGCAACTACAGGCACGTGCTACAAAACTTGGCTAAGTTTTTATATTTCTAATAGAGATGTGGTCTCTCTATTGTTCAGTCTGGTCTTGAATTCTTTAGCTCAAGCAATGCACCTGCCTTGGCCTCCCACAAGGCTAGGGTTCTGATCCATCTTTTTGCTGTTAGTTTCTGCATGGAAGTTCTATCCAGTTCTGATAATGGGATATTGCAGTCTCCACCTTTTACAGTGTTGCACATTAACATATTGTACAGAACACATAGTTTTGTAAATCTGGAAACATTAGGATTGGGTGTGTAAAACCTTAGAATTGAAATGTCTTCTTGTATTGTTCCCTTGACTAGTATACATGTAGTGTCCATCTCTGTCTTTCTTTACTTTTTTTTTTTCTTTAAAGTCAATTGTTTCTACAAGAAGGATTGTGACCTACTATTTTATGGTTTGAAATATTGTTTTCCAATACTTGTCTTTGAATCTTGATTTTTAGATGGGGCTTATATGTGTTTCTTGAAGACTGAAAATACTTGACTTGTATTTTTTTTTTTTTTATCCAGTCAGATAGCCAGTCGCTCTTCAATGGGAATTCAAGCCATTCTCATTTATTGTGATAATTGATACATAGGGTAGAGTTCCATTCATCTTGTTGTGTGGAGGTCTGTTGCCTTGTGTTTTATCACTTGAGTCATTGTGGAACCTAGGCTTTGTCCTTTATTTTCCAGGTGGTTTTCCTTTGCTAGTGGTCCATTGTGTTGGTATGCATATTGTATTGTCCTGAGTGCTTTCTTCAGAGCAGGTCTTATAGTTGCAAATTTCTCAGTGTTTGTCAGTAAAGATTTTATTTCTCCATCAAATATAAACTTTAGTTTTGCAGGATACAGAATCCTAGGCTGGCAGTTGTTTATATGAGAAGATTGATGGTGGGAGCCCATTCTGTTCTGGATTGTAAAGTTTAAGCACAAACTCTCTTTTATTTTGACCTTGGCTGGGTTAATTACAATGTGTCTAGAAGATGCTCTGTTTGAAATGGGACCATCTGATGTTCAATATCCATCTAATAGGTTTATGTCCAAATTTTTGGCTATGTTCAGTTATAACACTATCAATTCGGGCTTCCACGCCATTAGTACTTTCTTTTTCTCCTTCACAGATACATATAACTATCATTTTTGTATGTTTAGTCTGATAATTCCTAAGAGATGTCTCTCCTTTTACTCTCTTCTGTTATCCCTCTTTAAATGACTGGATTAGCTTGAAAGCCTGTCTTCAAGCTCTAAGATTATTTTTCTCCTTTGTTTAATATGCTGTTGAATCTGTCTACTACATTTTGAAAGTCACTGAATGGCATCTTTATTCTCTAAGCTCTGTTTTATACTTTCTAACTTTTTTCAGTTCCTTGGATACTTTCTCTTGGCTTTAATTAATTTCTTGGGTCAATTTCTGAATTTTCTCTTGCCAATTTTTCAGTTTTCCTTCAATTCCCTTCATCATGTTTGCGATCCATAGACTGAATTCTATCATTTCCACAATTTCACTATATTTCAGTGTTTTTTCTTTTTCTTTTTTTGTAGCTCTATTGTGATCCCCTGAAAAAGGTAATCTATTCTGATTCTTCATGTTGCCAGTGTCTTTTTGTTGGTTGCTCCCCATGTCTGTTTTCTTCTTTGTATGCTTCCTCTACTTTTCTTTATTCCTCTTTCCCTTTAATCTTTTCTTCTAACCTTGGGGTTGAAATAGCCCTCTTTTAAAATTTAAAGATTGATGAAGCACCAATCATAGTAATAATTTTATACCTGTAGGAACAGCTATGCAGTGTCTGGCTATCATCACTTTTCCTCATTTGATGGAAGAAGCCATGTCCTTAACTCTGCTCTTGCTGAGCTGCCCCCCAAGATATGCAGGATCCCCCACTGTCCCAAGTTCATCCCAAAGGTTTGGACTAGGTACTGGATCCCCATCACTGCCTTTCCTGAGAGCATGGAATCTTTACTAAAATCTATCAAATAATTATGTAACTCACTATAAAGCCTTGCCTTATTTTTTCAATTATAATGTATATAATTTTTATTTGTTTATTTCATCATGTATGTAATTATATTTTAACTACAAAATTATCTGTACTTGATTGTACATAATACAATATTTTCTATAATTACATATATATTATTCAGAATGTTTTTAAGATTGTGATAAAACTCAATTATAAACTAGAATATATAGAGAGGAAAGAATTGTTTTACTCACCAAGTTTTGCTTTCATGAAAAGGCTTATTGAATACTTAGTGAGGTGAAGACTAAGTTAAATAACTCACTGTCAAATAACAGATGTTGAAAAAGATTAGGCACAGTACTTGAATACACATGACCTAAAAACAAATACATAAAATTCTTAACTATTCAGCGTTTGTACTTATTTCAGTTTATTATTTGGATACTTCTAGAAAGAAAACTATTATACACGAAGAATAAAAGGAATCATCTGAAATAATTTCAAGTCACAAAGATTTTCTCATAAACATATTATCTTTTAAAGTACCAAAAATATTTTTAATTTTCTGTTTATTCTTATAGTATGAAGGCTACTGTATATAGTGGTGGCTATAGCATTAAATTTTTCAAACTAAGGAGGACCATTTCCAATTTTAACAAAGTCTAGCAAATAAACTTAGATTCCCAGTCTTTACATACTGTTATCTTTTTAGCTGGAACCAAAAATTTTACTAAAGTTTAGTGCAATTAGTATCACTCTTATTTTACCCCAATACAATGATTTAATATGTGTACATGGAGAATTACAAAAAACTAGCAAAATTTGAAAAGTGGGATTCAAGGAGCTATGCCAAGAAACATGTAACACTGGTTCCCAGTGATCAGACCCTGAAATGCTTTCAGATACTTCAGTTATGTCTTGATTCTCACATATTATTTGGCTCCCAGTATAAAATTGGCCAAAATGAGAAAGAAAACACAGTACTCAAATATTTTCAAGTATATATAACTAACAACCTCATCATCATTTACAGTATCGTAGCCACAAATGTGTCCATATTACATAGATTTGAAAAAAGACAAAAATGTCTAGCATATTTTTAAGTACAAAATGCAGTAAAATATTGTTCATTTGAATTGACCCAGCTTTAATAACAGTACCATTTCTGCTAGGCTACTTCAAAACCCTGACTAAAAACAGCATTTATTTATTTGCTCATAATTGTGTCATTTAAACTAGATTCTGGCGGGCTGTTTTGTGAAGTCTTTCCTCCCGTGACTGATATAAATGTAACTATATGACAGTGAGACTGGAGCTGGATGGTCAGACATAGTTCCATCTTTAGCTATAACTAACTTGTTCCTTTTTCCTGGTCTCTTTATTCCCTGAAAACTATTAAATAGGTCTATAAGCGTTACACTTAGTTTCAATACATTTGACAAAAACATTTTAATTATGATAATATTTACTTTTGATTACTTCATATAAGTGGGCATAAAATAATTTATGATTCTACTTTCAATTATGTTCAGATGTGAGCTCCACCCATGCTATGCTACTTACATGATAATGAACTCTAGGTCAATTAAATTTCACTAAAAATTGTCCTTACCATGTATGTTCTTACCAGGGAATAGTTCCTAGTTGCAATTTGTTTAATATCTACAGTTTGGTTCCTGTTTTCCACCCTTAGCCACTTCTTTGCCTTCTGGTTCCCTTGTGCCAGACCTAAAGCATTGTATAGAAAAAGGAAGGCTACAATGTTTTCCAAAATATATACTGGAGGTAAGCACACTGAAGAATGCATAACTAGATATATAGATATGTAACTACAAAAACAAACACAGGCATTCTTTTTCACACAATGATACAATGATATTTCATTCATGAGATTAAAAAGAAAGACAATAGGAGTTAGAGAAGAATTCAGCACATTTTTGCTTAAAGGATCACATAATAAATATTTCAGGATTCGAAAACTAATGATCTCTGTCATAACTACTCAATCATGCTTCTGAAGCACACAAAACAAACATTATTAATATGTAAATTATTAATTATGCTTAAGTTCCAATAAAATTTATTTCCTAAAACAAACCACAAGCAAGATTTGGCATGTGAATCAAACTGGGCTGACTCATGATTTGGGGGGGGGAGAACATAAAGAGAATAACGAAATGATTGCTCCAGAAATTCTCTCTGAGTTGATTCTTCTTGATGAAAACAAAGACCCCCATGCCTACATGTAGATGCTTTAGAGTTGAACTCAACATCTTACAGTACTTGGGCTCTCTATAACCCAGTAGTTGGTCTGAGCACAATCCAAATTCCCGTAGGTTTTTAGGTACTAGGGAGCAAAAATTTCTAGCAATTGTATAGAGGCTACCAGTAAATCTTAGACTCTCTAATGTCTAAACATTTCTTTTTGCCCCAAGACCTCCAAAACTGTTTTGATATTGAGCCTATAAAAATGAGAAAAATAGATACCAATCTACTGGAGCATAGCATTCTGCATGGGAAGTTGAAAGAATCGGGTCCTGAAAGCATATGGGTTCATCATCCATAGAATTGTTACTGCTAGTAAGTACCCAAACCCACTGTCTGGCACAATATTTTGAATTGTATTCTCTCAGTAATACTTGGATAGTATTAGTGAAGTAAGTGCCACCTCACCTGAAATTTTGGGAATTTTGTATGTAATTTTCCTTATTAAATTAACTTTTAACATTTTGTGTCATATATTGCTTTTTTAAAACCTTTAATTCTCACATAGAGTATGCCAGATGCATGATGCACAGTGACTATTAGGGTTATGTAGAAAAAAAAAGTCTGAAGTCCATCCTCCTGCAATCATTTAACCTTTCAAAAGAATTGATCACATTTACATTTTATACCATGTGTTTCATCCAAGGGACAGGCATCCTTTTTCTGTTTTATTATCTTTCTTAAGTTTAACTTCTCTAAATCCATTTCTATTTGAAAATAGATTGTGATCCTTTCTATCTTCTGTTTTCCATGTGCCTGAAATACTCTTTTCCAACTCTTCACCCTGAGTCTTGTTTTGTCCTTCGACATTAGATATGTTTCCTGGAGACATCATTTAGAAGGCTTGTGCTTTTTTTATTCAATCAGCCAGCCTGTGTCTCTTCAGTGGATAATTTAAGCCAGTTCCATTTATTGAGAGAATTGATAAATGTGGTAGAGTTCTAGTCAACCTATTTTCTGAAAGTCCATTGCTCAGTTTTTATCATTCATTTGGGCCATTGTGAAAACTAGATTTTGTCCTTTAGTTTCTGGATGTTTACTTTTCTGGTAGTTGATTGTGATGGTCACTGTGGAGAAATGGACTGAATATTTTCTGTAGAGTTCATCTGGTAGCAAAGTTCTTCAATGTTTGCATGTCATTAAAAATTTGATTTCTCCATTGAATTTGAAGCCTAGCTTAGCAGGGTACAGAATTCTGTGATAAAAATTGTTTCATTTAAGAGTATTAAATTTAGATCACTATTCACTGTTGGCTTGAAAGATTTTAGCTGAAATGTCCACTGTCTCTTGATGCATCTACCCCTGTAAGTCAATTGGTGGTTACTCTTGGCTGTTGGCAGTATTTTTTCTTTTGCCTTGAGTTTAGACAGGTTCATAATGATATGTCTTGGAGCTGCTGTGTTTGGGTTGAGACTACCCAGGGTTCAATATCACTCTGAAAGGAATAGAATGGATCAGGATCTTTGTTGATGCTTGGGAAATTTTCATTAATGATATCCTCCAGTGGGGCTTCCATTCTTTTTGGACATTCTCCTGTTCTTTCAAGAATACTTAATAATTTGTATGTTGGGATGCTTTGAAGTCCCATAATTCTCTGAGTAAATGCTCTGCTTACTCTCTGATCTTTTCTGCCTTTTTAACTGCCTATTTTAACTCACAAGCCTTATTCTCTAGCTCTGAGATTCTTTCTTCTTCACAGTGCAATCTGTTATTGCATCTTTCTATTGCATCTTTAAGTTCCTTGAATGACTCCTTCATTTTCTTATGATCTGAGGTATCTTTTGTAATTTCTTCATGTGTTTCATTCATCATTTGTGTCAGTTTTTAAATTTCTTTTTTTTTAGTTATTCTCCAGTTTCACTTCAATTCCTTTCATTTTTTTTCCATCCATATTTTAAATTCCCTTTTTATCACTTCCATTATTTCTTTACAGGTGGAATCCTGTACATAATAATCACTTGGGGAGGGGTTGCTCTGTTATGGTTTTTCCTGCTGCCAGAATTTTTCTGTTGGTTTATCCTCATATGTGTTTACTTCTTGTTCACTTCTTCCCCATATTTTTACCATTCATTTTCTTCTTCTTTTTAAATTACCTTGTCTCTGTGCTTAGGTGTTGAAGTGTCCTTTGGTATCAGGCCAAAAAAAAAAAAAGAGAAGAGTAAAGAGCAGGAAGAGAGAAAGAAAGAAAAAGAGAAAAAAAAGATGGGGTAAAAGAAAATTTCTGAAAAAACGGAAAGAAGAAAAGGAAGTGAGAGACAGGATTACGAGTGACATTAGCTTGCTCCTTTGACCCACACCTGTAATTCTCAGTTTCTGATGGGCCAGGCTGCATGGGTCCCATATCATACTCCTTACCAGCCTGGGGGAAAGCTAGTCACCACCTTCTTCAAATATAGCGGAGAATCAGTAGTGTGTAACAATGGGGATTTACTAATATTGTCCTTCCAAAGGCCAAAGCTAGAAAGACACTTTAGACCAAGGAGTCAAAGTCTCCTTAAGCTAGGCCAGTGTGTGGCACTCCAGCCTAGGCATCAGAGTGAGGCTCTGTACCATAAATTTAATACAAATTGAAATAGAATAAAACAAATAAGAAAAAGTAAATAATAATAATAATAAAAGTATATAAAGAAAATAGAAAATAAAATTATATAAAATGAAAAAACGGATATCTTAGTTGTTTGAGAAATTTATGTGGGAAGGATAAGAAGGGAATAACAATATCTACAAAAGGAGACAAAAAAAGAGAGAAATAGAAAGAAAAGCAACAATAATAAAGGTAGAAAAACTGTAGCAAAAATAGAGCTCTTACTATTGAACAAGGTAAAAACAGAAAAAAAATAAATACAAAAACTAAAACAAAATAACAATAATAATAATCTTAGGCAAACAATTGAAAAAGAAAGAATAAAAGGAGCAGAAAGACCATAGGAAAAATGGACCTCTTACTATTGAAGAAAGTCAAATTGAGAAAATAAAAATACCACAATAACAAACAAACTAACAAAATAAAAAGCAAGAGAAATATATATAGAGAGAGATATAGTGTCTGGACAATCGGTAACATGTGGGGTTAGGAGGTGCTAATTATGTCACTGATTCTGCTGTGTATGATGGGGATCAGAAGCCACTATCTAGTTGTCGAGGAAACCAGTTGCCATCATCCTGATTTATTTCCCCTCAATCCCTTCAGGGTTGGGAACCTAAACCTCTTGTCAGCATACTTAAGAGACACACCTGGATCCTTCCAAACAGTGCCCCTTGACCACAAAGTGGCTTTCCCAGAGTAGTGAGATCCACTCAAGTTCCCCCAAAGGTGGCTGCCCAGTTCACAGGGTGCACCAGAATTGGCCTCATGCTAGGACCCTTTGGGCTGTCATTCCTGGGTTGCACTCCCACAGTGGTAATGCCTTGTCAGCAGCTGAACGATGAATGAGGAGAGCTTCACTAGAACCAGCAACTCAAACCTGGCCACCTGGTGTTGTTCAAGATCACACGCTCATGTAACCTCTGCCAAGGTAGCTCTAGTGAGTACCCAACTCCCCCCGCCCCCTCAAAACAAACAAACGGACAAACAAAAAAATTGCAGGACATACTTCCTCTGTCTTTAGCCCACCACCAGAGGGCTGGATAGTCAGCTTCTGCCAACACCCAAGCACTCACCTTCTGTAACAGTTTTCCCCTGCTCCTGACCTCCAAGTGGGCTCCTGGGGAGTCCCTTGCTGTTTCTCTGTGCCTACATAGTGATGTTTCAGGGAAGGGTATCCCAACCAGAGGTGACTGGTGTCCTTCCTCCCTGTTCTCACTCACCACAAGTGGCTACTAAAGAGTTGTCTTTAGTTTGCCATCTTGCTCCCAAATCCCCAAGAGTAGGCTTTCTTAAATTTCAAAATACAGTATTAAGGTGGTACAAAAGTTTTTGTTACATGGATACTTTGCATAAAGCTTAAGTCTAGGTTTCTAGTGTGCCATTACGAGAATAGGGCCCATTGTACCTCATAGGTAAGTTTTGTCCTGTGCAGTCTCTCACCCACTCACCTTTTTGGTTTCTGAAGACTTTTTTTTTAAGGTTAGCACTTAGCAGAGACTCTTTTAATTATTCCATAATTAAGAATATGAAATGTATACATATATGGAGGTTTTTGTGTGCATGTTTGTACACATATGTAAATATATATACATGCATACGTGTGTATGTATTAAAAATACAGTAGCTCATGCTGTTTCAATTTTTAAGTCTTACATTTTAATTCGATAGTCAAGATGAAGATCAGTACTTTAATGTGCATAGACATTAAACTTTTAAGAATATATTGTCTATGTTCATAAAGTATAATATTCTTTTCTCATGTAAAGTCTATGTTAACTTTTGGTATTCAGGTAATAGTGTCTTCAATAATATGAGTTTAGCAGAATCCCTTTTTTAATTTTCTGATACACTTTGACCATTATTGAATTTTTTTTCCTTTAAAGTGTTTGTTACAAGTCATCAGTGAAAACAGTAAATGGGCATTGAATATAGCTTATGAGAAAATACTTGATTTATTATCTAGATATAGAAATATTCATATTTTTTCTTTTTTTATTCCTGAAATTGTATTGAGTTGTGATTTATAAGGCCTTGTTAATTTCATTTAAGCTTGAAAAATGTTTTACATAATTTTGATCCCCATATTTCCTATTTGTCCTTTTAATGTCTATAGAAGTTATAGACATATGTTTTTCTTATCTAATATTGTTATTTTATGAATATATATACAGGTATGTATGTGTTTCTCTTTTATCTTGATTAGTCTATACATGGTTTTAGGTAACTTTTAGCTACTAAATTGTTCCAAGAACAAAACTTGGACTTTTTAAAATTCTAGTTTTACTTCTACTTATTTTGGTTTTAGTTAGCCTTTTTTCTCCCCTTGTTTCCTAAGATTGTTACCAAGGTCAAAGATTTAAAATTATGCTTAATCATCAGTATAGATATTATTATAATTTTCCCACCAATCCACTTTAACAGTACATTGTTGATGTTTCACCAGGGATGGGTAAGAAAGTGGACGTGGCAGATTCCATGTCTTTCAATGACTGCAAGTCAAGCAGATTTTAGATGTTGAATTCTGCCAGGATCAAATTTTAGTAAAATGAGAGAAATACCTTAGCTATCTCACAGATTCTCCCTAACACAACACAAATTTAAATCTGACCTTCATTATCTCTGTCCATCCTTAATTCTGTAGCTATGACTTCCAGATAAGTTTCCTGTAGTGTGACCCTACCAAAATTTCCAGCAGCCCTCTACCAAGAACTCACAGGAAATAGTGTTTTTCTCGACAACCACCTCCCCTACCCCTTCATATTTTCCTCTGCCCTGGCATCTATCCCAAGATTATGGATAGGTTTCTGTCCTTAAGTTTGATCTCTGATTTCTTTATTCAGTAGAACACTCATCACCCTGCATTATTTTGAAATTCAGAACCTTTTATTAAAGGCTTCCAATTTCCCTTGTTAGTAATCTAGGGTAAAAATGGGGTTCATCTCATGAGTTTTCCTCTATTAACCACAATTTTATACTACTTGCCTCAACACTGTTATATGTTTTGCTCAGTGTTATGGTTGTTTACATTGGAGTACTAGCCCAATACCAATTGCTCTATCACACTGGTAGAATAAAGTGAATAAAGTACATATCCCTCTAGATTTTAATTCTATAGTAAAAGAAACCTAATACAATACAATTGTGACTTCTGAATACACATATCACCAAAAATTAATGCATAAAAAATTACTATGATTCTATTATGTTTTCTAAATTTTGACATCACTTTCCATTATGAATAAATAAAATAGTATTTTAGTGGACTTTTAAATCGCCTGTTTTACTATATAATATCACTTTGAAAAAAAGATTTTCAAGGGGAAAGAAAACTTTCACACATTTCAGAGATTCACTGGTATGAAATGTTACAACTTAAATGAATGATGATTTAATTTATAAGTAGTCATTTGATTCACCTACAATGGCACTAAAATTTTTAATAGAACTTGCTCTGCCATTATTATTCATTATTCATAATGTGATGTAAATGGAATTAGTGTCTCAGAAAGGTTAGGATATAGATAAATCCATACCCTAAAGAACTTATAATTCTAAAATCCTTTCAACAAGCTAGCCACATTCAACCCCTGGGCACCCATTAGAATAAGACAGCTTGTGATCACTATTCTATTTGGCATTAGGAGTATAAAGAAATCCAACTAGATAAAAGTTATAATATAATTCAAGAATATATTTGAAAATTTGAAAACAAAACTTATACTACTTTGACAGATTTGTATTATTATTTTAAGTTTAAAACATAATATGAATATTACCAGAATGGTTTATGGTTATAGCAGGAGAGTAACATTTTATCTAAAACTGAATGTTATGTTAGCTTTTTTACATGATAACTAGAGCTGGCAGGAGTGATAGAGCAACTTCCCTGGTACTTGAACAATTTGACTGAAGGGAATAAATTTGATTTTTGCCTGTACTTTATAGTTTAATGAAGATTATTCTCCCTGAGTCTAGTTACCAGGTGCATGTGTACTCAATCTTGTAATGCCTCAGATATTTCTGTTTTGAAACTTATTGCTATATTGAGAAGTAAATGTGATTAATTAGAATAGTTCAAAATTTCACAGATTTAAAAATATCACAATGAACATTGGAATCATTACAGCTGCTTCATTTGAAACATCTTTCCAGGGGAGGTGGAATGAACAAACCTTCTAAGTAACATAAGCATGTAGAATATCCTTTTCCTAATGTAATTCTATTGAATGGATAATCTAAGAAATTATCTTTAATATTTTATCATTTGAGAGTAATACAGTTTTCTTTCTAAAAAGTGTACAAATGGAAAATCTAGTTTTCCTTACACTGCATGAAAAAGTTAACTTTCAAGAAAATGCTAAACAATTTTTTTTTTTTTTTTTGAGACAGAACTTCAAGCCGTCCCCCTGGGTAAAGTGCCGTGGCATTACAGCTCACAGCAACCTCCAACTCCTGGGCTCAAGTGAGTCTCTTGCCTCTGCCTCCCAAGTAGCTGGGACCACAGGCGCCTGCCACAACTTCCGGCTATTTTTTTTTTTTTTTGGTTGCAGCCGTCATTGTTGTTTGGGGGGTCCAGGCTGGGGGTTCGAACCCGCCACCTTAGGTGTACGTGGCTGGCGCCTTAGCTGGTTGAGCTATAGGCGCCGAGCCAACAATTTTTAACAATTACAAAGCAAGCACAGAATTATCTCATTCTGTAGAGGTTTGAAGAGTTCTTCAGCCCACTGCCTCTAACAATGTGAATAATATGCTGTCTTATTTGTAACACAGGTTGAAGGTAGAGATGTCAGGGCTCAGGAATGAATGAATGGTTGGGAACAGGCTCATGCCCCATCAAGTTTGCATATAGGCAAGGTGATATGCCCTTGTTTCTCATGGCATTCTTGGCTCTCACCCTCCTCACTCCACACCGAGGAAGTGTGGTATAAGAACAAGTACCCTAGTATCACTGACTAAAACTGGAAAGGCTACTTTGAAGACCAAAACAGTTTAATGTCTCATGTTTCCATATTATATTCTGTAAATTAGTACCTCTTCAACCTACTTTTTATAAACATATGCTGTAGTTGTTTTTTCTTGACTTTACCCTTCTTTTGGAATTTCCCCCTATATGATAAGCTTGGCAAGTTGGGTTCAAAGCTTCAAAGTTCCTTTCACTCAGTTCAAAGTTCAAAGTTGGGTTCAAAGCTTCAAAGCTTCAAAGTTCCTTTCACTCAGTTCAAAGTTCAAAGTTCCTTTCACTCAGGAAGGCTTTTCTACATAAAGATGGGAAATTTTGGCCATATCTGTGCTAGTTTTGCTGGGGAGGAGATAATAAAAGTTCATTTAATCTTCCTGAGGTTCTTTTTTCCTTCCATTGTGTTTCTCATCGGGGTCTAGGATTAGGATATGTTTCTAACTGACACATGGAATGTCAAGGTCAGATTTAGAATTAACCACACTTGGGGTTTTCATTTCAGACAAAGGGGATTAAACATTCCAATAATTAATAGTATGCTTTTTTTGGAAGATCCTTTATACTGTTGAGTTTCTAAATCTGGGGTGGAAAGAGACAAGTGGAAGCTTTTGAAAATACAGAATACCAATTTTGCTGAAACTCTTCATTAAAGAAGGGTGAACAAGAGGAATTAATGCAAGTTATTAACATTTGTGTTAAAAGCAAGTTATTTTAAATATGGGACTTTTCCCTCTATACTCTCACTGAGAACTATGAAATTGAATTTCAAGTCTGATAACAGTATAAACCCTGAAACATGACATTTTTCAGCATTTTAAGAAAGTCCTGTAATGGAACTTTATAATGGAGAAAATATCAATGGCTGCTTTATTTATTTTAACATATTTAGGTATATTATGTTAAAATATGAAAAGCTACTATACAGGACACACTATTAATCATGTACTATGAAGGGAAAATTAAATACAAAGCAATTCATGCAATGTAATTTTTTTTAAAAAAGAAGATTAAATTCCAGTCTGTGTATGGTACGTATGAATTTCAAGGTCTCAAAAGCTTTGTGAATTGTGAAGTGTAAAATGTGGGATATATTGGCTTTAACTTACTTTTAAGTTTTATTTTTGTGTATATTTTGCGATTTCCAATGTCAAAAATATATTTAACAGTAAGGTATCATAGTTTTAACAGTATATAGTTTTAACAGTTAAAACAGGTATAGTTTCAACTCAGTGGTGCACTGTAAGACCAGTGATCTTATAGATCTCATGAATTGCTATTTTTAATCAGGATTTTCTTATTTCTACCTGATAGCAGAAAATAATCTAGTCACAGTTTCTCATTCCAGGTCAATACATTTTTTGTCAATGCCTATTTATTTTTGTCTTAGGCATTTTTCTCTATGAATCTATACCAGTGGTTCTCATACAGAAGTGATTTTTTTTTCCAAGAGTACATTTGTCAATGTCTGCAGTTATTTTTTGATTATTATACAGTTGTTTAAATTTATTCAGTCTCAAATGGCAATAGAGCTGAGGTTGAGAAATCCTGGCAGGGAAGTTTTCTGCTGTGGGGATCAAAATTGCCTTCCCAAAATTATTCAGACTCTGTGTTAGGAGTCATATAAAAGAAGTTGAAGTGTTTGGCCATTTCAGAGAAAAGCACAATACAAATCTCACAACTCTTTCTACATGTGACCTAGAACATGTAACGTTCAACATCCTATTTACTGAAATCGGGGTTGTCAACTTTGTCTCTCAATGGAATCAAATAAGACATGGTAAAATGTTGATGCCTTAGTTCCATGTCCAGAAATTTGGAGGCAGTTAGCCTGAGCATTGGGATTTTTAAAAGTCTCCCAGGTGATATTCATTTCTCTAATGTCTTTCCTTTTGTGATTAGATAGAATAAATAATAAAAACCTCCTTTGTGAGGCAAAGATTGTCCTACTTTGTATTATCTGTGAGGTAATATTAGAAAAGAAAGTATTTGAGATTTGATGCTGTATGTGTAATAGCCACAGTGACATACAATCTCTAAAGTATTGGACAAAATATTAATGCCTAATTAATATCACTATGATTTGGGGATAGTACAATTATTTTTGTACTGTGCATTCTTTAATGGAACCTTATAACACTATTATGCTAATAGTGCAATATATGGAGTGTGGTGTAATTGTAGGATAATTTTTTGCACTATTGTATGCACATATATATAAAGTATATGTGTGTATTCCATATTTATGTTATAGAATATTTAAATTATATGATAATTTATAATAATAATACCCTTTATATAAGTATGTATGATATAAAATTTGTTGTATTTACATGGAAAGATTCAATTTTTATGTACCTATGCTAGAGTAAATTTCAGTGTTATTAGTTTAAAGACAGAAAATTTTCAAGATGAAAAATTTTTTAAAAATACAAAAAAATTTGGTGTTATATAATGAGTTTTATTTGCCATTAAAATATTGTGGTGGAGGGGCAGCATCTGTGCCTCAGTGGGTATGGTGCGAGCCCCATATACCAAGGGTGGCAGGTTTGAACCCAGCCCTGGCTAAGCTGCAGCAAAAAACAGCTGGGTGTTGTGGTGGGTGCCTGTAATCTCAGCTACTCAGGCGGCTGAGGCAGGAGAATTGCTTAAACCCAGGAGTTGGAGCTTGCTGTGAGCTGTGACGTCATGGCACTCTACCCAGAGTGATAAAGTGAGACCCTATCTCTAAATGTATGTGTGTATATATATATATATATAATGTGTGTGTGTGTGTGTGTGTGTGCTCCTTTTCTCTACAGTGGCAAACATTAAATGGGAGAGGAAAACGATTCAGAGGTGACATTTAGGGAAATCCCTCATTGCATTTATGTGGCAAAAAGTAGAAGAGGGCCAATAAAAAAAGAGGAACAATCAGAAGAAGATTGTAATTGGTTGTACCTGCTCTAGAAGGCAATAGAGGAGGATATTTTAAAATGGAGATAATGGGACTTGAAGAGAAACTTCTCTGAAGAAGACAGGCACATAGCCTACAAACATACTAAAAAATGTTCATCATCCCTAATCATCAGAGAAATGCAAATCAAAACTACTTTGAGATATCATCTAATTGTAATAAGATTAGCCTATATCTAATCTAATAAGATTAGAAAAGGTTATGGAGAAAAGGAAACACTTCTACACTGCTGGTGGGATTGCAAACTAATACTTTCCTTTTGGAAAGACATCTGGAGAACACTTAAAGAACTAAAAATAGACCTGTCATTTGATCCTACAATTCCTCTATTAGGTATATATCCGGAAGACCAAAAATCACACAACAATAAAGATATTTGTATCAGAATGTTCATTGAAGCCCAATTCATAATTGCTAGGTCATGGAAGAAGCCCAAGAACCCACTGATCCACGAAAGGATCAATAAACTGTGGTATATGTACACCATGGAATACTACGCAGCCATTAAGAAAGATGGAGACTTTACCTCCTTCATGTTTACATGGATGGAGCTGGAAAATATTCTTCTTAGCAAAGCATCCCAAGAATGGAAGAAAAAAGTATCCAATGTACTCAGCCTTACTATGAAACTAATTTATAGCTTTCACAGGAAAGCTATAACCCAATTTTAGCCCAGGAACATGGGGAAAGAGGAGAGAGAGGGTAGGTGGAGGAAGGGTGATTGGTGGTGATACCGGAAAAGTGACACCCCAGCCAGCTCAGCTGAGCAGGGCCTGGGGAACCTGCCACTTCTGTCTTGGTGGCAGCAGCCGGCAAAAAACCGGCAGGTTGGGGCAAACGGGGGAGCTTTCTTCCCCCAGAGGCTCCAGTAGAGCGGCAGTTACCTGTCAATCAAGGGAAAACTGTTGCCCATCCCTGATTGGTCCATTTTCAATCCTGCTCCTGATTGGTCCATTTTATGGACCAATCACAGCTAAGCTATTACACCAATATAAGGCCCTGAGCAGAGAGCCTGGGGGCAGATCATCGCAGATCATCGCAGACCTTCAAGGAAGATAGAACAGAAGAACAAGGCAGCAGATCGTCGCAGACCGTCCAGAAGAATAAGCGAAAGCTGTGGCACTTCTAGTGCTGATACTGCCCTACAAAGAGGCTTGGCTCTTTGTAGGAGTTGTAACACTTGAGCTGTAGCTGTAACACCTCCGCTGCTGATCCTGCCTTACAAAGAGGCTTGGTCCTTTGTAAG
>CAUYTI010046998.1:0-29404 GCA_963575145.1 Galago senegalensis
TATTCAGCCATTAAAAAAATGGAGATTTTGCAGCATTTGTACTAACCTGGATGGAGGTGGAACACATTATTCTTAGTGAAGCATCACAGGAATGGAGAATTCAATCCTATGTATTCAACTTTGATATGAGGACCATTAATGACAATTAAAGACATGGTGGGGCATGGGGGAAGGGGAGACTAGATAGAGAAGGAGGGAGGGGGTGAGGGAAAGGAAAAGAAGAAAGAAAAGAAAATAGTGACTAATTCTCAGATAAACTGGATTTAATTTTGACCAAAGTATATTACTTAAACATTAATTTTTAATTCAACTTGTTAATATGTTGTTTAGGATATTATATCCTCATTTATAAGTGAAATATGTTTGTAATTTCCCCTTTATAATATATATTATTTCCAATTTTAATATCAGGTATATCCAGATTAAGTAGAATGATTTTGAAGTATTTCTTCTTTTACTATTGTCTATAAGATCTGGCATGATCTTTTTTTTTAAATTATCTTTTACTTTTATTTATAAATATTAGTTGTCTATTTTTTGAGACTGTGGGAAAAAATAAGAAGTTAACTGATGACTCCATACTGAACCTTAGAGTCAAAGCATTCTATAATAGACATACTCTCATTTGACAATGTGAATGTTACTTTCTTTGCATTATTATTATTATTGCTTAATATTTCGATGCAGCAATCATCTAATTTCTTTTCTGAATGTATTTATCTTCGTTCATTCTTTACAAGGCTTTTGTTTCTAGTCCTTATCTTAAACATTGTTATTGTTATTAAATTTTAAGCCTTTTTAATTTTGTGAAGGCAAAAAGTGGAAATCCAATAAACACATGTATAGGTAAAAAATAAATAAATAAATAATATTTAAAAAAAAAACTTTATAAGACAGCGCCTGTACTTTGGGCAACCACTCAAGTATCATTTGAGAAGTGTGATATATCCATATACGTGTTTGTAGTTATACTACAGAAGCCAATAGAAAGGGAAGCAGATGGCTGTAGGGGGCATTTGTTTCATCAGAGCTGTTGTAATGAAATAAAACCAAAGTTTAGGCTCAGCGCTGTGGCTCAAGTGGCTAAAGCGCCAGCCACATACACCTAAGGTGGCGGGTTCGAAACCAGCCCAGGCCCACCAAAACAACAATGACAGCTGTGACCAAAAAAATAGCCAGGCATTGTGGCGGGTGCCTGTGGTCCCAGCTACCTGGAGAGGCTGAGACAGGAGATTCGCTTAAGCCCAGGAGTTGGAGGTTGCTGTGAGCTGTGATGCCACGGCATTCTACCCAGGGGGACAGCTTGAGGCTCTGTCTCAAAAAAATAAATAAATAAATAAAATAAAACCAAAGTTTAGGATTTGGTTATTATAAATCAGAATAATTTTATTTCTTCTTGAAATACTGTTTTTTCCTGCCCTCTGACCAATAGGAGACTGGGGTCAGCTAGATCTGCCTATTTTTGAGCAAAGTCTGCTTTTCTACTCTCCCTGGGCCTACCTGCCCAGGGTAGGTGCAACTTCAATTTCCTGAGGAGTCTGGGTTGTGGTAACAGGATGCCAGAAGGTGGCAGCAAAAGATCATCTAGTGGGAAATCCCTGCCAAATGCCCAGGAGAGCAGAAAGAGAGGTGGCGGCATAAATTGGCTTTGATTGCTACCTCAATTCAGGACTGAGCCTAGCGTCACCCTGCCTGGGGCCAAGAGAAACACACCAGGCAGAAGGTAGTCAAAAGTCAATAATTCAAAAAAGGGTATTTTCAAAGAGAGGGAAAGGAGGAAGATAGAAGCGAACATGAACAATTAAACTCACTGAACACTTCCTATGTTCTAGGCTCCGTGGACCCAAAGCTGGGGAAAGCAATCTATTCCCTCAAGACAGTCTAGGGAGAGAGATAAGACCTATGTGCTTGTATGAAAAAAGAAAGACCAAGTCTCAAGGTTTATGGCATAATGCCTGTGCTGGGTATTTTCATTTGCCCTCCAGATCCCTTTTCTACCCTTTTTCTTATTGCTACCTATTTGAAGAGGATGCTTTATGTAGATTAAAAGCCAGAGGACAAAGGCACCGCTAAGTGTGGAGATCAGAAGGATATAGACACATGCACTTAAGCTTTTATTCCCATGACACCCTTCGTATGAGGTTGCCTTGGCCTGGTTCTCTTACAGAAGGCTCCTATTCCTTTCAAGGATCCCACTCCACAGGATTCTCTCTCCTTCTAGTTTCCAGCCAACACTCCTTCCCCTTCATTTCTTCTGATCTAGTTGTAGTAGCAGCTGCCTCTAATCTTGGATTCCCACACTATCTCTTGCAGCCTTCTCCACCCCACCTATGCTTTAACTAAATCCTTTGTAAATAAACCTTCCTTAAATGATCCTAATTTGTGTGTGCCATCTGTTCCTTGCCTGATACACCTAACTAAATCATGTTCATTCTCTACAGCAAAGCTCAAGTAAAGATGAAGAATAACAGGAGTTGTTTACATGAAGGCTGTTCACATATTTTCATGGAGAACTATGAGTAATTCAGTACCACGAGAAAATGTTATAAGACTAGACATGGCATTGAACATTGAAGCTGAAAGGAGTTAATATGAGACATAAAATTATCTTGACTGAGGGAGAAAGGCAGTTTTTGAAAGGCATTGATTAGAGTATTAGAATTATATTTATTTGTTTGTTTGTTTTGAGACAGAGTCTCATTATGTTCCCCTGACCAGAGTGCCTCGATGTCATAGATCACAGCAACCACAAATTCCTAGGCTGAAATGATTCTCTTGTCTCAGCCTCCTGAGTATCACCTGGGACTATAGGTACCCACCACAATGCCTGGTTAGTTTTTCTATTTTTAGTAGAGATGAGGTCTTGCTCTTTCTTAGGCTGGCTTTGAACCCCTGAGCTCAGATGATCTACCCACCTTAGCCTCCCAGAGTACTAGATTATAGGTATGAGCTACCATTAGAATTTTAGAGATAGTTTCCCCTTAACCTAGAGCATTGTTAACAGTAGTTACAGTAGAAAGTTAACAATATTTGAACCAGTTAGGAAAAATTTACCACAACCTAAAAAGACAAGAATTTGAACCAGGTTAATGGCATTTGGGATCCATTTGATAAATAGTTAGGCAGTAAAAAAAAAATGAATAGAACCAGATACTCAAATGTTAGGGGTGTTGAAGAATAAAACCATCAGAGTTTTAAAAATTACAAACTTGAGTGCTATGGTTCAAATATCCCCTCCAAAACTCATGTTGAAATTGAATTGTGATTGTGATGATGGTATCAAGAGGAAAGACTTTTAAGAGGCAATTAGATCATAGGGCTTTCCTTTCCTTTCATTGACATTAATGTCAATGTCCCCCTGTGTTAGTTATTCTGGGATTTCAGCCTCTTTTTTCTCTTATCTCGTTTACTCTTTCCCTCTTCTTGAAATGTGATGCCTCTCACCATAGGATGATGCAGCAAGAAGGTCTTCACTAGATGTGGTCCTTTGATCTTGAACTTCCTGACCTCCAGAATCATGAGAGAAATAAATTTCTATTGTTTATAAATTGGTATTCTGTTATAGCAACACAAGATAGTTGTTGAGCCTATTAACTTCCCAGGCAAAGGAAAACATACCAGTGAAGAAATGTACCGATTTATTCACTGAGGGAGAAAATATAGAGGTTTTTAAATGCCAGAAAGGAGACTTCATACTGTTTATGCTAATTGAGGACTGAAAACTAGCACTCTAGATAATATAGAATGGATCCATAGGTCTGTCAAGATCAGTTGGCTGAACGCATTGGTGAAGAAAGCATCATCAGTTAAGTCCAGTGAATATCTGGCTTACTAAGGTCACTCAAAAAGAGCATTTTAGGGCAGTGCCTGTGGCTCAGTGAGTACGGTGCTGGCCCCATATACCAAGGGTGGCAGGTTCAAATCCTGCCCTGGCCAAACTGCAACCAAAAAAAATAAAATAGCTGGGCGTTGTGGGGGGTGCCTGTAGTCCCAGCTAGAGGCAAAAGAATCACCTCAGCCCAGGAGCTGGAGGTTGCTGTGAGCTGTAATGCCATGGCACTCTACCAAGGGCGACAGAGTGAGACTCTGTCTCTAAAAAAAAAAAAAAAAAAAAAAAAAAAAAGCATTTTAAAAAAGATCAGCTTCAGTTGATTATAGCTAGTTGTATAATGGCATATGGCAGTTATGATAGTTGCTAGGCAAGTGTTGCTGTAAGGGGAATATTTTCCCTTGGTGGTAGGGGCAGTGGGAAGGGGAGAGGAGGTGACGAAAGAGTTGAAGATCTTCTCAAGTTACTTGCTTGCATGATGAGTTGGACAAGAATACCACTGATTACAATCCCAAATACAGAAAATTGTTATGGGAGGCAGGTAAAGAGAAAGTAAGTCAGACTTCTCATTTAGTAATTGGTCCTGGGTAGGGGCCAAGAATTTGCATTTATAGGAAGCACTCAAGTGATACCTATGTTATCAGTTCATGGATCCCAGTTTAGTAGCAAGGTCCTATGGGACAGATGGTTACCAATGCCTAACCAACCTCTGTACAAAAATATGGGACCCTTCTGAAGAGTTAGGCAAAAGCTTTCACATGATCTAAGGGAAGTCTCTGAGTAATAGCTTCCCTGGGAGTTATCTTCTGTGCACAAATTTTGGAGTACCTTGCAGGTAAAAATAGCCATTTGAACTAGACGCTTATTCATCTGGAGAAAGAAAGACAGGATATAATATATCAGCAACTCCCTATGTGTCTTGTCTGCCTGCGTTGTTACAGCTTTAAAACCATGTACACATGTGTGAACATAATAAGGCCATTATGTGCTTGGCCTCACTCTTTGACCTGTGCTATAGATTGTCCTCAATCAGGGACTCTGCAGGTCTAAAGCAAACTTAGTGTGGAAAGTTACAGTTTGCAGATACCATTTGTGAATTCCCCTCCCCAGGCTCAACATCTAAATGTGAATTTACCTTTATTCCTCTCCATCAGTATGGTAGCTGAGAGTAAAAGAGGTATCCTCAAGCCCATTATCCAGTTATACTTATTTTCTTAATCATTTTGCACAACCAAAAACAATCTACCAGGACCCAGCTTAGATCCAACTTATCAGATCCAACTTCATTATGTGTGAAGTCACCTTTCCAAACTATTAGTATAACCTTGCTTACTGCGTTGATAGGAGCCTGGGAGACTTTCGAACTCACTTCCAGAGAAATGTGCTATCAGGATGGATATAATTGGATGCACCATGAGATGTGCCACGGGAGAAAGAACAGCACGTCTGAAATTCCACATTTATAAGGAAGTCTAGAGGGGACACAGAATACCCAACCAGTCTTATGTTAATTGAAAGTCGTTGAACTCACAGGCAGAAAATGACTTTTCTGGTAAGAGGAGGATCCCACTTTGAAATTTCAGGCAGGCAGGGAAGTTTACACACCCAAGCTGGACTCACTAGAGATACCAAAGCACTTTCTGTTAAACCAGCTTGTGGCTAGGGCTGTAGCAGGGCTGCTCAATAGACAAATGGGCTAATGTCTCCTCTGAAAATTATAAAAGCCTCATAGTATAGACTCAATCTTTGTGAAATAGTATCATTAATCCTTAAGTAGTTAAAGAGCATGAGCCTAAGGAAGGCAATTTGTTAGACCAAAACATGAGGGAGGGGGGAATCAAATGAAAAAAATCAAATTGAAAGAAAAAAGGGACACCCTGAGAAAAGCCAACACCTGTTGTGTCCTGCCTTTAGGAATCAAACATAAGCAAGCAGAGAATCTTAGCTCTGTTCATTCAAAACCAATTCAGCAGCAAGTTATGGTTTATAGATAGCATAAAGACACCTAGAGAAAATTAGAATCTAACAGAACATGGACCAACTCAGGAAAACACAAACTATTAAGAGTCCAAGCTAATCTTATATAAAAAGGAACAAGCACACTCTAAAGTGGAAAGAATGCTACACCCAGCCTTGCCCCACCTTAGGAGAAGGCAGGCTAACTGGTTCTGTTTTAAAATATAGGAGTGCCCAAACACAGTGGCTCATACCTATAATTATAGCACTCTGGGAAGCCAAGGCAGTTGGACTTCCTGAGCTCAGGAGTTCTAAGACCAGCCTGAGTAAGAGCGAGAAGCCATGTCTAAAAATATCTGAGTGTTGTGGTGGAAGCCTGTAGTCCTAATTACTCAGGAGACTGAAGCAAGGGGATTGCTCAAGCTCAAAAGTTTGAGGTTGCTGTGAGCTATGACACTACAGCATTCAACCCAGGGTAACAAAGTGACACTTTCTCTCCAAAAAAAAAAAAAAGAAAAGAAAAAAGAAATAAAACATATGAGTGAATATTTGATAGACTTGGAAAGCACACAAAGAATAAGCACTGGAGGTAAAATCAAGTCACCTACCACCCCTCAAGCTCAATAATTTGTATTAGGTTTCCTCTTGTATTTTTAAATTGAGATAATACAACAGCATCATGAATGTATAAGTATTGCACGTGACTAAAACTCAACATAGGCTGCAAGACTTATAGTAAAAATAGATTTTCCTCTGTATTTCCAAACCTTAATATTTCATAAGTTTATTATAGAAGACGAGCATTTCCCTCCCCTCTAATATTAGTTTCTGGATAAACTAGTACTTTTTTTTTTTTTTGAGACAGAGTCTCACCGTGTCACCCTGGGAAAAGTGCCATGGTGTCATAGCTCACAGTAACATCAAACTCTTGTGCTTAAGCAATCCTCCTGCTTCAGCCTCCCAAGTAGTTGGGACTACAGGCACCCACCATGATGCCCAGCTAGTTTCTCTTTCTCTCTCTCTCTCTCTCGCGTAGAGACAGGATCTCACTCTTGCTCAGGCTGGTTTTGAACTTCTGAGCTCAAGTAATACACCTGCCCCAGCCTCCCAGAGTTCTACGATTACAGATGTAAGTCACCATGCCCAGCCATAAACTAGTAGTGAATATTTACCTTACTAAAATTACTATGAGTCTATTAAGCCAAGTTACATATGATTATGATTCCTTATTGGCACTCTTCTATCCTATTCCTGGAATTTGTTGTTTTTCTCATCATCAGTTAAATATTTGCATAAGTTCAAAGGAAGTAAGTTTTGGAAATCCAGTATTTTATGAGATGTTATCTTTTTTTTTTTTTTTTGAGACAGAGTCTCACTATGTTGCCCTGGGTAGAGTGCTGTGGAGTCACAGATCATAGCAACTTCAAACTCTTGGGCTTAAGCAATTCTCTTGCCTCAGCCTCCCAAGTAGCTGGGACTACAGGCTTCTGCCACAATGCCCAGCTATTTTTTTCATTGCAGTTGTCATTGTTGTTTAGCTGGCCTGGGCCAGGTTTGAACCCCCTAGCCTGGGTGTATGTGGCTGGCGCTATAACCACTGTGCTATGGGTGCTGAACCCAGATATAGTATATAGTTAATAGTCATTAGACAGGGAAAATTTTTTAATTAAGACACTATTATGAGCATGGTATGTTTTTCCATTTGTTAACATCTTCAGCTATTTCTTTTCTCAGAGTTTCATAGTTCTCCTTATAGAGATCTTTCACATTCTTTGTTAGGTAAATTGCTAGATATTTCATTTTCTTTGGCAATATTGTAAAAGGAATAGAGTCCTTGATTGTTTTTTCAGCTTGACTATTGTTGGCATATATAAAAGCTACTGACTTGTAAGTATTCATTTTGTATCCTGAGATGCTGGTGTATTCCTTGATCACTTCTAAGAGTTTTGAAGTTGAGTCCCTAGGATTTTCCAGGTATAGGATCATATCATCAGCGAATAGTGAGAGTTTGATCTCCTCTGACCCTATTTGGATACCCCTGATTGCGTTCTCTTCCCTGATTGCAATGGCTAAGACTTTCATTACTATGTTGAATAGCAGTGGAGACGGTGGGCATCCTTGTCTTGTTCTTGACCTGAGTAGAAATGTTTTCAATTTTACACCATTCAATATGATATTGGCTGTGGGTTTGCTATAGACGGCCTCTATGTAAAATGTCCATACTACCCAAAGCAATCTACAGATTTAATGCAATCCCTATTAAAACACCATTGTCATACTTTAAAGAACTTAAAAAATAGTACTTAATTTTATATGGAATCAGAAAAAATCTCGAATAGCAAATTCATTACTCAGAAATAAGAACAAATCAGGAGGTATCAGGTTACCAGACTTCAGGCTATACTATAAATCTACAGTGATCAAAACAGCATGGGACTGACACAAAAACAGAGAGGTAGGTTTATGGAACAGAATAGAGAACCAAGAGATGAACCCAGCTACTTATCATCATTTGATCTTCAACAAGCCTATCAAAAATATTTGGGGGGGGGGGTGGCGCCTGTGGCTCAAAGGAATAGGGCACCAGCCCCAAATACTGGAGGTGGCGGGTTCAAACCCAGCCCTGGCCAAAAACTACATACACACACACACACAAAAAAAAATTCAGTGGGGGAAAGACTCCCTATTTAACAAATGGTGCTGGGTGAACTAGCTGGCAACCTATAGAAGACTGAAACTGGACCCCCACCTTTCACCATTAACAAAAATTGATTTTCACTGAATAAAAGATTTAAACTTAAGGGGTAAAACTATAAAAATACTAGAAAAGAGTGCAGGGAAAACACTTGAAGAAATTGGCCCGGGATAATATTTTATGAGGAGGACCCCTGGGCAAATGAAGCAACACCAAAAATACGTTACTGGGACCTGATCAAACTAAAAAGCTTTTGTACAGCCAAGAGCACAGTAAGTAAAGCAAACAGACAACCTTCAGAATGGGAGAAGTTTTTTGTAGGTTATGCTTCTGACAAAGGTCTAATAACTAGAATCTACAAAGAACTCAAACTAATCAATAAGAAAAGAATAAATAACCCCATTTCTATGTGGGCAAGAGGCTTGAACAGAAAATTCTCTGATAAAAACAGGTGCATGGCCTACAAACACATGAAAAAATACTCATCATCCTTAATCATCAGAGAAATGCAAATCAAAACCTCTTTGAGATATCATCTAACTCCAGTAAGATTAGCCCACATCACAAAATCCCCAAACTACAGATGTTGGTGTGGATGCAGAGAGAAGGGAACACTTCTACACTGCTGGTGGGAATGCAAGCTAATACAACCTTTTTGGTAAGAAGTTTGGAAAACACTCAAGGAACTAGAAGTAGACCTACCACTCGATCCTGCAATTCCTCTACTAGGTATATACCCAGATGATCAAAAATTATTTTACAACACAGACATTTGCACTGGAATATTTGTTTATTCCAGCCCAATTCATAATAGCCAAGACATGGAAACAGCCCAAGTGCCCATTGACCCATGAATGGATTAACAAATTGTGGTTAATACACCATGGAATACCATGCAGCTATAAAAAGAGGGAGACTTCACATCTTTTATGTTTACCTGGATGGAGCTGGAACATATTCTCCTTAGTAAAGTATCTCAAGAATGGGGGAAAAAGTATTCAATGTACTCAGTACTACTATGAAATCAATATATAATCACCCACACATTCATATGAATGGCAAAACATAACTATAGTCCAGAAAGTAAAAAGGAAGAGGAGAGAGAGGGGAGGGGAGGGGGATATGGGAGGAGTGAGGGTATTTGGGGGGACCTCACCTAATGTGCATGATGGAACAGCACATTTCGAAACTATTAAGAAATGAGTATAATTGTGATGGATGTGTTACTTAGTTCAATGTAAGCATTTCCCATTGTATATCAAAGCAGTACCCTGAACCCCATAAATGCATCAATGTACAAAGTTACGATTTAATAAAAAATAATAATAAAAATAAAATAAAAATAGAAAAATTAGCTGAGTGTTGTGGCAGGCACCTGCAATCCCAGCTACTCAGGAAGCTAAGGCAGGAGGATCTCTTGAACCCAGGAGTCTGAGGTCACTGCGAGCTAGGCTGACACCATGGCACTCTAGCCCAGGTGAACAGAGAGACTCAGTCCCAAAATTCAAAAAAAAAATAAAATAAAAAGAGCTTTCAATAGAAAATTTTCTCTAGAATCATAGAGGATTTCCTGAAGGAGCCCGAGCAAGAAAACAAGCACCATGATGAGTGCCTTGCAATCTGGTTATGCTGCATACAGCACTACCCTTGTCTACAGCTACACATGACCACGGCCCTCAGGGACCGGGTCAGCTCCTACAAGGCCATAATGTGTGTGCACCTTGCTGAACGCTGAAAGTGACATTCTAAAGCCAAGCAGACAGCTCACAGAAAACCCATCAGTCATACAGTCTTTTGACCATTCAATCATTTATTAAACAAGAATCTACCAGGTCAAGCTTTGGAGAGTCAGAGGCCAGCAGAACACCTTTCTGAGACAAACATGACCACAGAGCAGCATTATCAAGAGTAGTTGGCTACAGACAACTGAATAGGCTGTAAGTGAGAGAGTTGTCAATTTTATGTGGGGAAGTCAGCAAATGTTTCATAGAAGAGGTCATCTTTGGGTTCCAGTCTTGAGAAATGAGTAGCTTCTTGTTCTGTGGAGGTATAGTGATGATTCAGTAAAGTTACACTGAACCATCAACGTACATGCAGTTACTAGCACAGAGAAGTGATACAACGAATAACAGTAATTATAATATTGATAATACTTTCTTGGTGGAATGGACTGCCCATAGATAGATACCCTCAAAGAATGACTTATACAACTGAAGAAGCAAGTGAAGAAAATAATATCTGGGTTGAATTCACAACTGACAACAAAGGGGATGATAAAAATACAGTCATCAGTAATTCTTTACAATGGAAAAATGCAAAATGACTGATTTTGCATGATATTATGTGTATGTGTATGATATAGAAAAATACATGTTTTCTTAAAAATACATAAGATAATGTATTGTATATCATACACATATAATACGTGTACAATATGTTACACATATAACACATGCATATATCATGATATATGCATGATATATACATGATGCATATATATATCATGATATATGCATAAGATATTGTATTGTATAATATCATACACATATAATACAAGCATATATCATGATATCACACACATATTATGCATATATCATGATATGTGCATGTGTTATATGTGTAACATATTGTACACATATGTGTATGATATTATACAATACATTATCTTATGTATTTTTAAGAAAGCCTGGAATATGAAAGCAAAAGGGAGAAAGACTAATGCCTATAAAATTTAAGGAGAACCGGCCATGTATAAAGCTAAGGTGTTTATATAAATATTTTGTCTATTTTCACACCAATATTATGAGGTACACGTTATTACTGCCTTTTTTTTTTTTTTGAGACAGAGCGTCAAGCTGTCCCCCTGGGTAGAGTGTGGTGGCATCACAGCTCACAGCAACCTTCAACTCCTGGGCTCAAGTGAGTCTCCTGCCTCAGCTTCCCAAGTAGCTGGGAACACAGGCACCCACCGGCACCCACCACAATGCCTGGCTATTTTTTTGGTTGCAGCCATCATTGTTGTTTGGTGGGTCCGGGCTGGGGATTCGAACCCGCCACCTTAGGTGTATGTGGCTGGCGCCTTAGCCACTTGAGCCACAGGCGCCAAGCCATTATTGCCATTTTTTAAAAGAGGAAACTGAGATTCCCAGAGTTTATTTAACATTCCAGGCTTGGCACCTATAGCTCAACCGGCTAAGGCGCCAGCCATGTACACCTAATGCGGCAGGTTCGAATCCCCAGCCTGGACCCGCCAAACAACAATGACGGCTGCAACCAAAAAATTAGCCGGGCGTTGTGGCGGGCGCTTGTGGTCCCAGCTACTTGGGAGGCAGAGGCAAGAGACTCGCTTGAGCCCGGGAGTTGGAGATTGCTGTGAGCTGTAATGCCACGGCACTCTACCCAGGGGGACAGCTTGAGGCTCTGTCTCAAAAAAACAAAAAAAAACATTCCAAAAGTCATACTACTAAAGAATACTGAAGTCAGAATTTATAAATATCTCATTCCAAACTCCATGCTCTTTTTATTCTGCAAAGCATTTTCAAGTGAAAAGCCACGTTTACAAAGGAAGATATGATTAGTTTTTTTTTTTTTTTTCTTGAGGCAGGGTCTTGCTCTGTTGCCCATACTAGAGTGCAATGGCCTCATCATAGCTCACTGCAACCTCAAACTCCTGGGTTCAAGCAATCTTCCTGCCTCAGCCTCCTAAATAGTGACTACAGGCACATGCCATCCTCCCTGGCTAATTTTTCTTTCTTGTAGAGACTGGTCTCACTCTTGCCTTAGGCTGGTCTCAGACTCTTGCCTCAATTGATCCTCTAGTCTCAGCTTCCCAAAGTGCTAGGATTATACGTAGGAGCCATTGGGCACAGCCTGGTTAGTCATTATTAAAGAATAATTTTAAATAGTGAGTTCCTTCAACACATTTAAAACACAATTTTTTTTTCCAAAAACAATTCTAAGTCTTAGCTTTTCTAGCATAACTGCTATTAGTAATTGTGTGCCAAACATTGCTAAATTTGTCACATCAGTTGCTTAATTTAGCCCTCAAGACCATTTACATAGCAGGTATTATTACTTATTATTCCTAATATACAGATAATGAAACCAAAGTTTATCAGAGAGTTAACTGTTTCTAACGGGAGGGCAGCTTTCACTGTGCGTCGTAGTGTAGAAGGACTAAACTCAAGTCTCATCAGTCTATGAAACTAGTGTTTCTCTTCTGCATTGTGTTAGTGCATATATCTAAGCTTAAAATACAGCACTCACAAGCAAACTTCCTATATTCAATGCACAGAATTTTTTAAAACTTAAATTATCGGTAACATGGTGACACTAACTTAATTTTTCCAGGCCTGGATAAGAAAGCTAGTTTTTTGGGACTGAACTGTGAAAATCTGAGCCCAGGTTTTTGTTTTGTTTTTGTTTGTTTGTTTTTATTTTTTTTGCACCGATAACTGACTGACTAGCTGACTTTCATTTAAAGTCCGAGTTTTTTCCATCGCCAAACATGCTTCCACCCTGTAGAAGAGACACGCAGGCCAGGTCAGGGCTCTTAGCTATCACATCAGCTGCAGAAGCCATAACTAAAGCCAGTAGAATTGTAGAAGTACCCCAAGTGCCCTCCACAAACTCCAGGAAGGGCAGTAGGAAACTCATCTTCAGTACTGCAGTGGAACATTAAGAGAACCTGGAGTTCAATTTACAGAAAACTAACCTTTGCTGAAACGAATCTAAGCCTCAAAAGATACATCACTGCAGGAACCCATAATTCTCAAAGGAGCTCAAATCAGGATAAAAAAGAATTTAACTCTTCCCAATTTTGGAGAAATTAATATCTATATAAAGACAGGTATAGTTCGTGAGTCCTGGATATTGACCAAAGATAAGTAACCGAAAATAGCACATTCTCTTCTAAACACCTGACTTCTCTAAGTGGAGTGTCATCCTTAAGTTCTTTTTTCTTTGAGACCAACTACTTCTATCAATTCACGGTGATACAGAGCTTCCCCATTCAAGGCTGGACAGGAGACCCCAGTTTTCCTAGGCCTGGACAATTTCATGAAGAGAACACCCAGACCTTTTGCCCTGAGCTAGAGGGACTGCATTCACTGATTCCTCAATAACGCTCAATAATGCTCATTAATGCTCATTAACACTGAAAAAGTGTTTCCATCTACAAGTTCTGGTCAAATGTAATTCTCAAGATTTTATAGCCCCCCCCCCCCTTGACAAAGGACCCACGTGAAGACTTGCCACCTGGGTCTTTCTCTCTTCTAAAAGCTCTGGTGCTTTTTACTCCTTCTATATTCCCTTCTGTCTAATAAAATCCTGTCTTACCCCTGATCTGTGGTCTGTGGGTTCATTCTTCAAACCCCAGAGACCAAGGATCTTCTGAAGAAAAAAAATTCTGATAACAACAGGACTAATAAATGAGGATGGTTTAACATGTGTTCTGAGCATTTGTAGAAAATTTTAATTTGACATTTTAAAAATGAAACCTAGATTACTTGCATTGATTGTATTTTTTTACACCAAAGGCAAACTAGAAAGTGTTATGTTTACTTCTACAACATAGATAACGTACACGACATAATAGCACACAGTCTTTAAAGTCAGAATGATTTTAATATACTTGCAGAAGTTAATTAGAGCTGTCACAGAAAATTTCTATTAATAAATTCCTATTAATAAATCCTATCTGATCCTAAATTCCTTACTTATTTGGAAACCTCTGGTTCACATTTTCTATTGCTACAGCCATTGACACTACATATATGTCATGGTAATAAGTACCTGTTTTATAACTTATAAGATGAAGACATATCTAACCTCTCTAAACTCAAGGACAGATCAAATTATTTTTCACTTCAGATTAGAATTAGATAACAAAAACAAAAGTAAAAAATAAAGATAATCTTGCAATATCTGATTCGTGGGTTCCCACTGATCATCATTACCATTTCCTCAATTCCAATAAACTCCCATCGTAAACATCTAAATAGACGGTTGCAGCTATCATGGCTCATTTACAAGCACTTTTGAGTTTTATATTTACAACAGACAATGGGGACTCAGGAACAAAAGAAACAGAGAAGACACTGTAATGTTTCAATTTACTGACAGCTACCGGGTTGTCCTCAACATGGCCGCTACAACACCTCCTCTCACGGTTTATTTACCATCTAAATCAGTTCAGGAATACCCTTACCTCAGCTGAGTTCTTCCTACTGTCTCCATAATAGGAAAACAATAAATGGTTTGCTCATTGTAGCATGGGAGCAGTGGTGGATGTTACAAAGTGGTTGGCCTATGTGAAATGCCTGTAAGATATTAATACAACATCCCTGAGTTCTTCCTCTACCACCCAAGTATGTTTCAATGTTGCAGAGATCTGCAATGCTAACGAGCAGATAAGACAGGGATGTGCATATATTTCCTACTTAAAAAGCAATCTAGTTTATCACTACTATATTTCAGCGGGAAGGGAGGATCATTGGGGAGTGCCTTATCTACAATCTTTACGGTATAAATTATCTGCTTAGGAACTAGCTGTTTTAAGACTTGCTGTTCTATATTTCTAAGGAAGGATTCAGTAAAGGCACAGACTTAGCAGATTGAGCCAGCTTTCCTTTCCCATAAAAGGAGTCAGGAGATATGCAGAGTATCTTTGTAGCAAATCTGGTAATTTGGAAGTTTATTTTAATCCCTTAAAAAATAGTCATACTCCAAATGGCCTCTGGGAGTAGCCGCATGGCAGGGTAAGTGAATAAGCCACAGCAGCAAAGCCCCAACATCCAGTTTGGATGGGGGCAGGAGGAAAAGCCTCTCAGACCCTGCAAATTCTCCCCATGGATAAGGAAGAAGGGGATGTGATCTTAACTGTAAGTGAGAAAAATGTTTCCTTTTCTTCTCTGGGGGTCCTTAATCAGGCCCAGATTTAAAAAAAAAAAAATGCACCATTAAAAATAAGCCACAGAAAATAAGTGTTTTCTTGAACTCCAAGTGCCTGATGACAGGGAGAGCAGTGAACCTGAAGGCTGGGAGCACGTAAGCTTTTACCAAAGCTTCAGTGCCCCTGAACAAAGAAAGGACTTGAAATCATCAGAAAGGGTTTGCTCACAGACAGCCTGCTCCTCAGCCACCATGGGCAACTCGGTCAACTGCAGTTCCCTGCAAAATCTTTTCTAGACGGTACAGCTTTCCCAGTGTGTTGATTTCCTTAACTCAGCCTAAAAACTTCAAGAAGTACTGTACAATGAACTCTTCAGTCAGGGTTTAATGCAAACCCGGAGGCGACCAGCAAGGAATAGTGATAGAAAAAAATGAGAACAGCATGTGGTCCATGCCCTCCAGCGTCCATCTCCTCCTCCGGGTAACTATTAAACAGCAAAATCTCAGTGTCAACAGTCTCTCTCCCAGGGCTACATCTGCAGGCTGCCAGAAGGCAGCTGAACAGTCCTCCTGCTTGCATATCTTCCTCTACCCATTTACGCACAGCAGGGACGCTATTCACTTTTCATACAACCCTCCTTCAATACTCTAAAAGAAATTTTACCTTTAAACACTCTATTGGGCGCTGGATAAGGGGCAGTGGGTGGGTCAGGTGATCTTAGGGTGATGTTCTTTTTTTTTTTTTTTTTTTTTTGCAGTTTTGAACCCACCACCTCCAGTATATACTCCTTCGAGCCACAGGCACCACCTGGGTGATATTCTTTTGACAACAAATGAGCCCCCAAACCATAACAGGCAGAGTCAGGGGTGGCACCAGGGAAGCCACCATGGCCAGGTATCCTTCCACAGGAGGGCTTGGAAGAAAGTGGTGTATTCTCAGAGGCTTATCAAGCCCCCATCTGTGCTATGGATGTCAAAATATTCTATCCTAACAAACTGCTTAGGGGGCAGATTTCTCTTCTGAACCGAAACAATTCTAAAGACTCCTAGGGTCCATGAAGAAGCATCTTTGTTCCAACTGGGAACCCCAGCGAAATGTCTGTATGCTCTTTCCACTTTACTGTCCAATTCCTCTGCAGCTTTTCACCACTCCTGCTATGAAGAGAACATGCCAACAACAGGAGGCAAGGCCCCAACCCAAACTGAATGACAGGAAAACAGCTGAGTACAAAAGACAGCAGAATGACTGCAGGAAAAAAAGTGCAGAGCAGAAACTTTCAGATAATATTGCTGCACAAATCCCTCCCTGACAGTTGTTTCTCAGTAATTTACGTCTGTTGGAGCTTTGACATAGCCTTTTGTGGTAGCTTGGCTACTAGCACAAGCTCTGGAGCAAGACTGGTTCAAATCTCAACTCTGCCATTTATAGTTGTGTGATTTGGGGTGTGTTTTTTTGTTTGTTTGTTTGTTTGTTTTGAGACAGAATCTCACTATGTTGCCCTTCGTAGCGTGCCATGGTGTCATAGTTCACAGCAACCTCAAATTCTTAGGCTCAAGTGATTCTCTTGCCCCAGCCTCCCAAGTAGCTGGGACTACAGGCACCCGCCACAATGCCTGGCTATTTTTTGTTGTTGTTGTTGTCATTGTTGTTTAGCAGACCCAGGCTAGGTTCCAACCCACCAGCCTCAGTGTATGTGGCCAGTGCCCTAACCACTGAGCTCTGGGTGTGGAGCCTTGGGGGTGTTTTTAACAAGTTCTGTGCCTTGGTATCCCAATCTGTTAAGTGGGGACAATAATTAAGCTACTATAAGGATCAAACATGCTAATATATGCAAGGCACTCAGAACAATACTAAATGGGGCTTAGTGCAGGGCTAGGATCACCCCTGTAATGCTAGCACACTGGGAGGCCAAGGCAGGTGGACTGCTTGAGCTCAGGAGTTTCAGATCAGCCTGAGCAAGAGTGAGACCCTGTTTCTACTTAAAAAAGAAAAACTCTGGGTGTGGTGAGAAGCACTTGTTGTGCCAGCTACTTGGGAGGCTGAGGCAGAAGGATCCCTAGAGCCCAAGAGTTTGAGGTTGCTGTAAGCTAGGCTTATGCCAAGGCATTCAGCCTCAGGGCAACAAAATTAAGACTCTGTCTCAAAAAAAAAAAAAAGTTCAAAATTGTTTTCACATCTATTATCATAGTTGTTCCACAAGCAAATTATAAAACAAGGGTGATCTTTTTATCCATGTTTCACTCATGAGTATAGTGAGGCTAAGTGTTTGCTAAAAACATAACTAATCCATGGCTGAGCCAAGATTGATATTAAATCTGGGATTTTTTTTTGAGACAGAGCCTCAAGCTGTCCCCCTGGGTAGAGTGCCGTGGCATTACAACTCACAGCAACCTCCAACTCCTGGGCTCAAGCGAGTCTCTTGCCTCCACCTCCCAAGTAGCTGGGACCACAGGCGCCCGCCACAACACCCGGCTATTTTTTGGTTGCAGCCTTCATTGTTGTTTGGTGGGTCCGGGCTGGGGATTCGAACCTGCCACCTTAGGCGTACGTGACTGGTGCCTCAGCCGGTTGAGCTATAGGCGCCGAGCCTAAATCTGGGATTTTTATTAAACCTAGGACTTTTCCCCCCTTGCATTAAATTATCGACAGGTACACCACAGCAAATTAGCTATTATAAAATATCGACACTAGATAAATTCAGAAAGGAAGAAACCAATTGAAAACATCATACCTATTCTAGAAATTCATTCTTAGAATAAACAAAATTAAATGACCTCTTACGTTAGCTAAAGTAGCTAAAGCTGATGTTTCTATTCCTTGTGTAGCAATTTGCAACTCTCAAAGTTATGCTGTAAGGAAGGAAAAGTATTTATCAATATGTATTCTTTATTCTCAATTTTACTCTTTATGCAAATAGGTAAACTCCCATCTTGAGAAAACTCAACAAGGTGATTGAGTTAGTCATTAGAAATGGAACCAGTGAAGGGTTTAAATGTCTCCATGAGAAGCTTGCTTTCTTGTTGCTACTGTAATTGAAATGCCAGCAGTGGCCTTTCCGGTCACTGAAAAGTTGGTAACATTCAGGCTGTAGATTCTACAGTGTAGAATCTAGAGAACTGAGAATCTCATCACTTGGAATGCTTACAGACATGACATTTAGGGCCCAAGTTAGGAGACATGCAGAAGACTGGTAAATATAAATAAACAACTAGTGCGTATTCCTTCTTCCCTGAAGAATTTTATAATTTAGAATATTTGAATAGATCCATAGGGGAGGTATTTTTTTTCATGAATAACATTCTTCCTAGTATTCATTAGCATCTATTTTTAATTCATGAAGTTTAAATGTATTATCCTTCAAAAACTTGTATGAGTCTTCTATTTAATAAGATCAATCTTTTAATTTATGAAGCTAGTTTGATTTTCATGTGTATGATAACAAATCATTCAAAACTTTTTTTAAAAAAGCATTCTGAGAAAGCCACATTAAAAACTAAATTTGAAGCAAAGATAGTATGCAAAAAAACTATAGTCTTAAACACAAAGACACAGGCAAGCTCTGCGTGTATAGCAAATCACACTATACATACAATCAGCTCACCATGAGCTTCTGTCAAGCCTTTACAAAAGTCCACACAGGATACTGAAGAGTAAAATGCTTCCGTTGGGCTCATTTGACCAACTGACATTGAAACATCCACCCCTCCAAGTCAACTGATGTCTATTTCATTGCTAAAGAAAACTCTCCTTCATTTTAATACTGAAAATTATATTTTAAATACAAGATCCATAATGTTCTAGAAATATGTCTCTCAAATCCATCCAGATGATTCATTCCTTAGATATATATTTTAAAATCTATAAAGTTTAAATAAATCTCACTAGTGAACACTACCAGGACATAAAATCATAAATGATTATTTAGGTCAAAATATGAGTTAGATTTTTGTCTAACTGTCACAGTTTATCCCTCAGTCACATGCTTAATGCTTTAAGACATATGATGAAGCTGAAAACAAATAACTAAAAAGAACCATTATGTGTAGCAAAATGATAACTGCAAAAAGTAACCATTTCATCTGCAAAGTTAGGCTTTTAAAATTCTTTATTCCTATGGATAATCCTATCTGGTAGGAGGCCAATAAATACATATTTGTTGACTAAATGACCCAGCACCCTGAACCACCTGAGCAAATGATGCATAACATTCCTATCACCATGTGTCGCAGGTACCCCCACCTCTCCACCTCTTGCCTTAAAGGTAAAGCCACATCCCAACACCTCTCTTACCTGTTTCCCGTCCAGGGTATACAGGCGTTTCACCACTCCCGAGTCCAGCTTGATGGCATCAGTTATGTCAGTGAGGACCTGCTCGAAGGAATGAGCCGTTTTCTTGTTCAGCAGAATCCTGACAGCTTTCCGTGGCTTCACCCCACTTCTGATGATGGTGACCAGCTTGGGCCGAATGAAATCCTTATTCTCTCGCACCTCCGAGGGGCTCCCTTTGGCCGTGGCCAAGGAAGACACCGCCCGGGAAGCCGAGGTGGTCTTGACATTCACCGACCAGTTGGGGTTCACGTTCTTGGTATACTCCAGTTTTTTAAAGGGCTCTATGGAACCGCACACATAACTCTCTCCTAAGGAAGAGAGGAAACATTCAAATTCACTCTCAGATAAACTCATTTCTCCTTTCATGCTTAGTTTTCAATTTTTTCTTTTCTACTTAGGCATGAGAGCTAGCTCTGACTTTTAAAACCATGTCAATGTGATTAATAATTAATGAAAAAGCAAGATTTGCAACTTTTATCTGGCTTTGTCAGCAATAGCGTGTACCCGGAGGTAAAACATCATCTTCTTCATTTCTTCATCTTCAGGTTGGTGAAAGAAATATCAATATGCTCAAACAGAAAGGTATGAAACTGAATTAAAAAGAGAAAGTCTTCTTTAGGGTTTATGGATATTTAAATTCACAGAAAACATCACAATTGGGAGTACCCACATTTGCTACCTGAGATCATTCAGAAACTAAAGATGAATCAGACCACATCTTAAGGTTCGGCACCTATAGCTCAAGTGGCTAAGGTGCCAGCCACATACACCAGAGCTGGAGGGTTCAAATCCAGCCCAGGCTGCCAAACAACAATGACGGTTGCAACCAAAAAATAGCCAGGCATTGTGGCAGGCGCCTATGGGAGGCTGAGGCAGGAGACTCGCTTGAGCCCATGAGTTGGAGGTTGCTGTGAGCTGTGATGCTACAGCACTCTACCCAGAATGACAGCTTAAGGCTCTGTCTCAAAAAAAAAAAAAAAAAGAAAAAGAAAAGAAAAAAGAACACATCTTAAAAGAGTTAAATAATTTACAAATTGTCTGCAATAAAAGTCAAATAAAATTCCAGAATAACCTTGCTTTCTTACCACCTATAAAGGGTTGACTACACTGAGAAAGTCTATTCACATTTGCTCACAGGTCAAAGGTTCAGCATACAAACTGTAGTTTCATAAACTGACTCTAAGATAAATATAATTAAAGTTTTATTAAACATGACTCCTTACCAGAGCATCTTTTAATGAAAATATTCAGATTATTAAGTGGACATGTATCACATACAAAAGAAACCAACCATGTGCCAAGCGATGACAAATTGTAAAATGACTGATTCTAATAACATATTTCATAAGGTTAGGTCAAAGTGTTTTGAAATGAAATATTTTATAATGACTTTTTTTTCTGTATTAATGAGTCTTTGTAAGCAAGAACAGATACAAATGCTTAGAAAGCCTTTCTAATTGCAGGTAAAGTGACCTAAGTCAAATCCAACACAGCACATCTACTTTTATCTAAACTTCTGTTTTATTTTTAAACTAACAGTATAAATATCCAAGACCACCAGGGTTTCAAAAATAAAAAAGTAACAGTTATGCAGGTTATGGAACATTTATTTCCAGATGTTTTAAGAAAACACTTTTATGTACATACATATCCAGCATGCCTCACCAGAAAGTGCACAAACAGTGCAAGTTTAACCAAGCTGCTTGCTCTTCACCTGGCAGATCATAACTTGTCCCAACTATGCTTTTCTTTTGATTTAAATAGATATCAAAACTATAAACGTGCGTGCTGCAACAGTGGTGTTTTTGAAGGCTTTATGGAGGGACAGCATGAATGTGATTGTATAAAGAAAGAATTGGAAATTCAAGCTCAAGACCTGACCTCTCTAAGCACATGACCAGGGACAAGTACCAAACTTGGTACTTAGATTTCTGGGTGGTGGTTTATTCATCTGTAAAATGAAAACTCATCAGGTTTTTATGAAGCTCAAATTCGATAGTTGAGATCAAAGTAACCGCAATGCAAGTAAAAATGACCTGAGGCCACATTACCCTGATGAGGCAGTAAGCCTGAAGGGAAAATTTAAAACCAAAATTACTGGAAATCAGTAAGCAGAGCTCAAGTTATAAGCTGTTAATTGTGCCTAACTATATAGTTACCACTAGACACCACACTGGGTCCATCTCAATGTGAGAATGTCCCGAACACTCCCCAACAAAGCAAATGGCAAGCCAGCTTTTATCAGAACGCAATTGTCTGATTATTTGTAAGTTTATATACCAACCTAACAACTAAAATCAAAACGAAAATATAGAGTGGCTCAAAATTCAACAAAGAAAAATTCTCTAATAAAAATAGTGAATTATGGGCTGGGCATGATGGCTCACTCTGGGAGGCCAAGGTGGATAGATGGCCTGAGCTTAGGAATTCAAGACCAGCCTAAGCTAAAGAGAGATGTAGTCTCTAAAAAACGTGGGCATTGTGGTGGGCGCTTGTAGTCCCAACTACTTGGGAAGCTAAGACAAGTAAATCACTTAAACCCAAGAGTTTGAAGTTGCTGTGAGCTAAGATGCCACCTACTGAGGGTGACAAAGTGACTCGGTCTCAAAAAAAAGTGAATTAGAAGAGGAAAAGAGGGCTCAGCGCCTATAGCTCAACCGGCTAAGGCGCCAGCCATGTACACCTAAGGTGGCGGGTTCGAATCCCCAGCCTGGACCCGCCAAACAACGACGGCTGCAACCAAAAGGTGGCTGGGCGTTGTGGCGGGCGCCTGTGGTCCCAGCTACTTGGGAGGCGGAGGCAGGAGACTCGCTTGAGCCCAGGAGCTGGAGGTTGCTGTGAGCTGTAGTGCCATGGCACTCTACCCAGGGGGACAGCTTGAGGCTCTGTCTCAAAAAAAAAAAAATAAAAATAAAAATAAAGAAGAGGAAGAGTTTTAAAGAACATAATGATATGAAATGGGTTTGTTAAAAGGGAAAAGAAACACTTTTTTTTTTAACATCTTAGATAAAGGACATGGAAAATTTTTAAAAGGATGAACAAGTCCTGTGTTGACAACATTGAGAAGATAATGGTTTGGCCTAAGAAAGGACAACAAGAAGTGTGTGTTCATTTTGTATTGTAACCATGAGGCCTTGCCTTGATTGACAGATTTAAAAACTGGAATGAGTATCTCAGAGAAGGATGTGAGACTCCACTGAAAGATAATATTGTACTAAGAGGAAAGTAACAACTAAAGAAAGGAGTTGCCACCAAGTCCAGGATCTCACACACCACACTCACGTGGTGTTACTACATATTCAGGAATTCAGGAAAAGCCCAGATGGGTTTTCTTATGCTGGTGTGTTTCCATTTGATTGTGCAAACAATTTTACATCAAGTCTATGTGCCCTTTAGACTACTATTTAACTATTTTTGCTGTAATTATAATTCTGAACTTCTCTATCACTAGAGATGTGGTTTATACCATAACTTACAGTTAATTATGTTTTCTTTTCTTTTTTTTTTTTTTAGGGACAAAGTCTCACTTTGTTGCCCTCAGTAGAGTGCTGTGACATCACAGCTCAGAGCAACTTCCAGCTCTTGGGCTTAGGTGATTCTCTTGCCTCAGCCTTCCAAGTAGCTGGGACTACAGGCGCCCACCTATATTTTCTGATTTTGTCAAAACATAGCTTTCAATTAATGTGCTAATACCAACAATAATTATAAATTAAATGTGATTGCTCTGAATGGTAAGAATACATAGTCTTAACTTGGTCAAATAGCACTGGGTAAACAGTGTCTAATCTCTTCCTTAGTCAGACGAAGAGTTAAGTGATAAATTCTAATCTTGTTTAGAAAATCATTTATAAGTTGCATTTAATGGAATGAAGTATGTGTGTGTATTAAGGGCCATTTAAAAATAAAGAGATAAAGTAAGACGTATAATTACTGTAATATACTGCCCCCAAAGTCTTTTTGGTGTAACTTAAGTAGCAGTAACACCAAAGAGAATTTACCTTAAAAAAAAAAAGTATATTTGACTGAGACAGTCCAAAGTTTGCTTTGAAAGTCTGGCATTACCTACTATAGGTGAACTTAAACAAGGATGGAATGGTTGCAAAGATCTCAGAGGTAGTACTGGAAATTACAAAAGGAGTTACTGGTTGGTAATCATACAACAAAACCAGTTTTGTTTCAGTTTGTTCAATTTAACAAATTCTATGATAAAACTAACCCTCCACTTGAAATTTAATAATCTGGGTGTCCAAGACACCCAAACAAACAGCAAGAACTGTGAAGCAGCATCTTCTTGAATTGTTGTGACATTTGCAAAGGCCAAAAACTAATATTTGCTTGTAAGAAAAGAGAGATATAAAGAAAATGACAGTTATATAAAAAGATAAAAGGTAGGGATCAAAAGCATGAAATTATGTTTGGATCCAACCAGTACCAAAATGTCAGAATATGGTAATTTCTTTCCTAAGAGATTTAAGTATTTTCATGAAGTTGGAGGGTGAAATAATTTCTATATAATCATATTAGATTATTTTTAAGATACTGAAGAGTTCATGGTATTTTGTTTTTAAGGAAATCACCTATATACTTTTAAATTATAAGATTTCCCATTATTCTTCAAAGTTCAAGAATAAACTTTTTCCTAACAAGGTTAGTATAAAAAAACTGCAAAGGTAATCCTACTTGGCCATTAGCTCTCATTATGAAATTAAAATATTTCCACTTAAATTCCCTAGGTACTACCAAAAATTTCTGGTACTATGCTATTAGTTTCCTGGTTGAGTAGGCCTGGTATGTCCGCAATAAAAGTGTACTTCCATGAGAATCCATACTGGGGGGGGGGGGTCCATAGAAATTTGCACCAATCTCCTTCTTGCTGGAGTTTTTCCATTGACCAAGAGCTGTGACTTCAAATTCTAGTATCACTGGACTCAAGGCTGAAAATGACCTCATCGCTAGTTGCTACTTTCTCTAGTATTTCTTTACGATCAAATATGACATATTCAAAGTATCTTCAGTGAAGGATATCTGCTATATATGTCATTTTTTCCTTAGTATAAGCTCTCTTATCGAAAACTCTGGCAATAAAATTTCACTATTATGAATTATGGCAAAACCTGGGAAACACTCAAATATATATTGAAACCTCTAAAACTGAACTTAGTTAAATTACATGAAAGATTATTTATAGAAGGAAATATCATGAAGTGCCTTCTGGATATTATATTTTATGAGTCAACTCAGATATGTGCAGTGACATTTCATAATCTACCTGAAGTCTCTGGTTTAAGACAATTTTGATAGTGCTATTAAAGGCAAGAAAAAAGATGTCCCAAAGTGCTTCTGGGTCATTCTTCCATGGAAGTCTTTCATGATACAATAACACATAAAAATAAGCTTGCAGGGAATGTAAATTTGAATGTTATGTCAGATCTGTGGAAAATTTCAACTGCTCAAATCCAAATAAATACAAAAACATGAAGGAAAAAAATTGAGAGGCCCCATGTTTTCCAAATTGAAAACTAGAGAAACTAAAATTAAAACATGGAGGCATAGACTGAAGACCTACGATAGGACAACGGGTTAATATAATGTGGAAGGCTTATATAATCTACAAAAATACAAGGTATTAAAATATAAGACAAAGTAGCTCAGCACCTGTAGCTCAGCAGTCAGAGCTCCAGCCACATACACTGGAGCTGGCGGGTTCAAACCCAGCCCAGGCCTGATAAACAACAATGACAACTACAACAACAAAAATAGCCAGGTGTTGTGGCAGGCACCTATAGTCCCAGCTACTTGGGAGACTGAGGCAAGAGAATCGCTTAAGCCCAAGAGTTTGAGGTTGTTGTGAGTTGTGATGCCATGGCACTCTACCAAGGGTGACATAATGAGACTCTGTCTCAAAAAAAAAAAAGTAAAATACATAACAAAGAATCAAAACAAAATAGGGAATACAGAGAAAACACATGAGAAGATGTTCAAATAGTAAGGAGAGAAATCCAAATTAAAGGAGATTTAAGATATATTCTTTACCTACTCCAATAACAGCAAAAAAAAAAAAAAAAAGAAAGAAAGAAAAGAAAGTAATTCTGAGGTTGCAGCAACAAAATACAAGGTACTAAAATATATGACAAAGGATAAAAACCAAATATAGTACTAACAGAAAACACCAGTAGAGATATTAAACTGGTAAAAAAAAAAAAAATTTAAAAAGCAACCTGGCCAATTATTTTTTTTTTTTTTTTGAGACAGAGCCTCAAGCTGTCCCCCTGGGTAGAGTGCCATGGCATTACAGTTCACAGCAACCTCCACCTCCTGGGCTCAAGCGAGTCTCTTGCCCCTGCCTCCCAAGTAGCTGGGACCACAGGTGCCCGCCACAACGCCCGGCTATTTTTTGGTTGCAGCCGTCTTTGTTGTTTGGTGGGTCCGGGCTGGGGATTCGAACCCGCCACCTTAGGTGTACGTGGCTGGCGCCTTAGCCGGTTGAGCTATAGGCGCCGAGCCAACCTGGCCAATTATATTTGGAACCATGAAAATATTTGTATCTCCAACCCTTAATCTCACTGCTAAAAATTTCTCCTAAGAACAGCACAACCAATAACAAAATTGTAAGGAATACACACAGTGTTAGTGATGAAGCCTAAAAATTTAAAACAATTTCCTAAATCCTCAACAATGGGTGGAAGACCTGAATTAACCACTCACGGGGGTGAAAGAAACCTAAATTATGAACCTATCTTCAAATAGCTTAGAAAGCAAGATATGTATATGGACAGATTTCAGCACAAGATAGTAAGTGATAACTGCTAAATAAGTGGTCCAGACTATCCTAATTCAGAGGAGAAACAAATCACTTCCCACTTCCCACTGGGCTATCAATAAAGAGTAAATGGACTTCATGCTGTCCTTGGAAGCAAAGGTAAGACTTCCATTGACAGATTAGGCAGAGGAGCACACCCTAGATAAAAATGAAATAATAATACACTTTACTGCACAGTACAGAAAAAAAAGATATTCTTTGATATATTAATATATTTTTCTTAAAAAAAGAATTAAAATGGTTCCATAGAGAAACAAGTTAGATATGAGCATAGCAAGCAACAATGTCAGAGTTTTTATGTATGACCAGGCTTGGGTGATAGAAAGGTCATGCCAGCTTCAGTGTGCAGGAAGGCCTGAAGGTGGGATGCAAGAAGACAAAAGGCAAGAAACCACCTAGAACACCAACTACAGAAGACCAGGAGATGGAGGACAGAATGTTCCATGGCTACAGCAGGGACAGAGGAGTGGATGCTCTGAGTATTCAGCAGATACGCTCAGCCCAAACTGGCAACTGATTTGATGTTGGGCCCAAAGGAATATGAGTCAACGAAGACGCTGAAATGGTGACACTGAATATGTTCTTTGAGCTACTTCCCATACACCACAATAGACAAAAAAAGAAGGGGAGCAGGTTTGGATTAGGTGGTAAGGAAGGAAATCAATTTGACTGTGCATGTATTTAATTTGAAGTTCCTAAGAGCCCACCAGTTGCTCTATTTCCAGCTAGTGCTTAGAAATAACAGATCAGGAGTTTGGGAGGGAAATGTAATGTGGCAGCTGCAGCTATGGGAATTGAAGAAAATGCTTGGGGAAAATGCCCACACCCAGCTGGAAAAGATGAAATGCAGGGCATTTAAAAAGGTGTTCAGAGAGGGAGAAGCCATAAAAGGGAAATGAGAGAAACCAGGTGGGTAGAGCCGTGGACACTGGCTAGAAAGACCCAGACATCAGAGTCTCAGTGCTCCAAGGACAGCAGGGAAAATAAGGATTCCCAAGAGATCACTGGTTGGCCAGGAGGAGGTCAAGTGGTCCCCTAGAGTCCACATGGGGGTGGGGGTAGTGATGTCAGGTTATTTTCATTCATTCTCTCTCTTTCCTCTTTTTTTTTTCACAACACCCAGCTATTTGTTGCAGTTTGGCCAGGGCCAGGTTTGAACCTGCCACCCTCGGTATATGGGGCCGGCGCCCTACTCACTGAGCCACAGGTGCTGCCTTCTCTTTCCTCTTTCTTCCATATTTATTGAGTACATGCAACTACCATGCTAAGCTGTGAGGACTCCAATGGCAGCCTGACTTCCAGACACCTAGATGTAAAATAAATAAGCATTTTACAGTGTAATGCCCAATCAAGGACCGACTGGAAGTTGAGAAAGCAGAGACAGAAAACGTAGACATTCCTTTTCATGGAAGAGCCTTGGGTCTGAGAGGTCAGGAAGATCAAACAAGAATGATTTAGACTGTGGCAAACTCAATCTTAATTGCTCCCACAGTCTGAGAGGGGCAAGCAGTGGGAAGCTATTGGTAGAGCAGGTTATCAGAATGTTTGCCACATAGCAGATCATGTCCTAACCCAGGCCATCTTACCTGTAATCCTCACCTCTGCCCCACGTGTATAAGTACCAACATATTTCTCTTCACAGGCCACCCTGAAGCACAGTGATGCATGTAGCTTGCTCAAGGTCACATAGCTAATAAAGATGGAGCCAAGATTCAAATGCTGGTGGTCTAACTCCAAGGCCTATGGTCTAAGCCAGGAAGCTATGAACTCTCAGAAAAGGGAACCCATGCTATACCCTGAGACAGGAGATAACAGAAGCCCAGAAATGGGAGAAAACAAAGAGAGCAGCTGAGCTGCAGGGATGAGTATACCAACAGGTAAGAAAAGGCAAAACCAGAGAAGGAGGGAGGGGCAGGTGCAGAGTGCTGAGAAAAGCACATTAAAGACTATGGGCTATATTCTATAAGCAACAGGAGAGCCATTATCATCATTATTATTATTTTTTGAAACAGAGTCTCATTCTGTTGGCCTGTATAGAGTGTCATGGCATCATCATCACAGCTCACAGCAACCTCAATCTTGTGGGCTCAAGCAATCCTCTTGCCTCAGCCTCCCAGATAGTTGGGGCTACAGTCACCTGCCACAACACCCAACTAATTTTTCTATTTTTAGTTGAGATAGGGTCTCACTCTCGTTCGGGCTGGTTTTAAACTCCTGAGCTCAAGCTTCGGCACCCAACCAGGAAAGCCATGATTAAGAAAGGTATGGCAGGCTCAGCGCCTGTGGCTCAAGCGGTTAAGGCGCCAGCCACATACACCTAAGGTGGCGGGTTCGAATCCCCAGCCCAAATCCCCAGTCTGGGCCTGCCAAACAACAATGGCTGCAACTAAAAAATGGCCAGGCGTTGTGGCGGGCGCCTGTAGTCCCAGCTACTTGGGAGGCTGAGGCAGGAGACTCGCTTGAGCCCAGAAGTTGGAGGTTGCTATGAGCGTGATGCCATGGCACTCTACCCAGGGGGATAGCTTGAGGCTCTGTCTAAAAAAAAAAAAAAAAAAAAAAAAAAAGAAAGGTATGGCACAAAGTGGTTTATCCATGGCCAGGTTTACAGGTAGAAAAACTGGTTTGAAGACCTCTGTATAAGACATGTGCATCTCAAAGGAGCTGATAGGAGGGAAGTTGTAATGAGAATGTAAAAGTGATCCCATTGCAAAGTGGGCAAAGGACTTGAAGAGAAATTTCTCCAAAGAAGATAGGCGTGTGGCCTATAGATATATGAAAAAATGCTCACCATCCTTAATCATTAGAGAAATGCAAATCAAAACTACTTTGAGATATCACCTAACTCCAGTAAGATTAGCCCATATCACAAAATCCCAAAACCAG
>CAUYTI010047001.1:0-20432 GCA_963575145.1 Galago senegalensis
TGTCGGAGACATAACCTGCAAATATCTTCTCCCATTCTGAGGGCTGTCTGCTTGCTTTACTTACTGTGTTCTTGGCTGTGCAGAAGCTTTTTAGTTTGATCAGGTCCCAATAGTGTATTTTTGATGTTGCTTCAATTGCCCAGGGGGGTCTTCCTCATAAAATTTTCACCTAGGCCAATTTCTTCAAGTGTTTTCCCTATACCTTCTTCTAGTATTTTTATAGTTTCATGTCTTAAGTTTAAATCTTTTATCAATGAGAATCAGTTTTTGTTAATGGTGAAAGGTGGGGTGTCCAGTTTCAGTCTTCTGCAGGTCTCCAGCCAGTTCACCCAGCGCCATTTGTTAAATAAGGAGTCTTTCCCCCATTGAATATAGGGGAAATTGATAGGCTTGTTGAAGATCAAATGATGATAAGTAGCTGGGTTCATCTCTTGGTTCTCTATTCTGTTCCATAAATCTATCACTCTGTTTTTGTGCCAGTATCATACTGTTTTGATCACTATAGATTCATAGTATAGCCTGAAGTCTGATAATGTAATACCTCCTGATTTGCTCTTATTTCTGAGTAATGTATTTGCTATTTGAGGTTTTTTCTGATTCCATATAAAACGAAGTACTATTTTTTCAAGTTCTTTGAAGTATGACAATGGTGCTTTAATAGGAATTGCATTAAATCTGTAGATTGTTTTCAGTAGTATGGACATTTTAACAATGTTGATTCTTCCTAGCCACGAACATGTATGTTTTTCCATTTGTTAACATCTTCAGCTATTTCTCAGAGTTTCATAGTTCTCCTTATAGAGATCTTTCACATCCTTTGTTAGGTAAATTCCCAGATATTTCATCTTCTTTGGCACTATTATAAAAGGAATAGAGTCCTTGATTGTTTTTTCACCTTGACTATTGTTGGTTTATATGAAAGCTACTGACTTATAAGTACTGATTTTGTATCCTGAGACACTGCTGTATTCCTTAATCACTTCTAAGAGTTTTGAAGTTGAATTCCTGGGATTTTCCAGGTATAAGATCATATCATCTGCGAAGAGTGAGAGTTTGATCTCGTCTGACCCTATTTGGATACCCTTGATCACCTTCTCTTGCCTCATTGCGATGGCTAAGACTTCCATTACTATGTTGAATAGCAGTGGAGATAGTGGGCATCCTTGCCTTGTTCCTGATCTGAGTAGAAATGTTTTCAAATTTACACCATGATATTGGCTGTGGGTTTGGTGTGGTTGACCTGTATCAGTTTAAGAAATGCCCCGTCTATGCCTATTTTCTTAATAATTCTGATCATGAAAGGATGCTAGATATTATCAAAGACTTTTTCTGCATCTATTGAGAGAATCGTATGGTCTTTGTTTTTTATTTTATTGTTTTAATGTTTTATATTTATAGATTTGCGTATGTTCAACCAACCCTGTAACCCTGAAATAAAACCAGCTTTATCATGGTGTATAATTTTTTTGATGTGTTGTTGAATTCTGTTTGCTAAGATCTTATTGAGTATTTTTGCATCAATATTCATTAATGATATTGGTCTATAATTTTCTTTCTTTGTTGGATCTTTTACTGGTTTGGGGATCAGGGAAACACTTGCTTCATAGAATGTGCTGGGAAGTATTCCTTCTTTTTCTGTGCTGTGGAAAATGTTGTGTAAGGTAGGTACTAGTTCCTCTTGAAAGGTTTGATAGAATTTGGATGTGAAATGATCTGGTTCTGGACTTTTCTTTTTAGGAAGATTTTGTATTGTTGATGCTATTTCAATGGTTGATATAGGTCTGTTCAAGATTTCTAATTCTTTCTGGTTGAGTCTAGGAAGGTGGCCTGCTTCTAGGTATTGGTCCATTTCCTTCAGATTTTCATATTTCTGGGAATAGAGATTTTTGGGGTAGTCATTGATGATTTTTTGAATTTCTGAAGTGTCTGTTGTCATTTTTCCTTTATTGTTTCTTATAGATGATATTAGAGATTTTAATTCTCTATTTCTGGTTAGGCTGGCCAAAGGTTTATCAATTTTGTTAATCTTTTCAAAAAACCAACTTTTTGTTTCGTTGATCTTCTGAATGATTCTTTTGTTTTTGATTTCATTTAACTTTGCCCTAATTTTGGTTATTTCTTTTGTTTTTCTGGGTTTGGGGTTGGAATGTTCTTCCTTTTCCAGTTGCTTTAGATGATCCATTAAGTTGTTGACTTCCTCTCTTTTTGTTTTCTTGATGAAGGCTTCCAATGTAATACATTTCCCTCTTAGGACTGCCTTTGCAATATCCCACAGGTTTTGATAATTTGTGTCTTCGTTATCATTTTGTTTAAAAAATTTGGTGATTTCCTTCTTAATCTCATCTTTGACTGAGCTATCGTTCAGTTTAAGATTATTTAGCTTCCATGACTTTGTTTTAGTATGAAGATTACCGTTGCTATTGACTGCAACTTTATTCCATAGTGGTCCGGGAAGATACAAGGAATAATTTCTATACTTTTAAATTTGCTGAGGTTACTCTTGTGTCCTAGAATATGATCTATTTTGGAGGATGACCCGGGGATGATGAGAAGAATTTATATTCAGTTTTATTTTTGTGAAATGTTCTGTAGAGGTCTGTAAAGTCCATTTGTTCTAGGGTCAGGTTTAAGTCTAATATTTCTTTGTTTAGTTTCTTCTTGGAGGATCTATTCCCCAACTGTGAAAGGGTATAAAAATCTCCAACTATTATAGTTCAGGAAGATATCAAATTGTTCATATCCATTAGGGTCTGCTTTATGAATTGAGGAGCATTCTGGTAGGGTGGCATAAATGTTAATTATCAAAATCTCTTCATGTTGGGTGTTTCCTTGACAGATATGTAATGACCTTACTTATCTTTCTTTATCTTTGTTGGTTTAAAGCTAATTGTATCTGCTATTAAAATTGCAACTCCTGCTTTTTTCTGGTTTCCATTTGCCTGTATTATATAGATGTCCATCACTTAGCCCTGAGTCTATTTTTATCCTTTAAGGTAAGATGAGATTCTTGCATACAGCAGATATTGGTCTGAGTTTATGTATCCAGTTAGCCAGCCTGTGCCTCTTTAGAGGACAGTTTAAACCATTCACATTAATTGAGAGAATTGATAAGCCTGGTTGTGTTTTGGGTGTCATGATTTTCGGATATTCAGTGGACATTTTTAATCCTTTCACCACTGTGGAATTTTTTTTTTTTCAAAAATTTCTGGGTGAGTTTACTTTGGAGATAGAGCATTGCACTTGTCATTGTGGAGGATTGGTCTGAGAATATCCTGGAGAGCTGGTTTAGTTATGGCAAATTTCTTCAACATGTCTATATCATTAAAGTATTTGATTTCTCCATCACAAATGAAACTCAGTTTAGCTGGGTACAGGATCTTGGGCTGGAAGTTGTTTTTTCTTTTAGGAGACTGAAGGTTGATGACCATCTTCTTCTGGCTTGAAATGTTTCAGCTGAGAGATCTACAGTCATTCTGATATTTCTCCCCTTGTAGGTGATGCTTTTCTTATGTCTGGCTGCTTGCAGAATTTTCTCCTATGTCTTAACTTTGGCAAAGTTAATCACAAGGTGTCTAGGAGATGCTTTATTTGAATTGAGTCTTGCTGGGGTTCTGAAGCTGTTACTATCTGAAGTTCTGTATCTCTTGCAATGCTTGGGAAATTCTCCTCCAAAATCTCTTGGCTTAGAGCATCTGGACCTTTAGGATTATCCTCTTCTTCTTTGGGAATTCCTATGAGATGAATGTTTGATCTTTCGGATTGATCCCACAGCTCTCTCAGGGAATGATCAGTTTTTGCTCTCCATTTGTCTGCCCTTTGAGTGTTTCTGAACATTCAAAAGCTTTGTCTTCAGTTTTGAAGATCCTTTCTTCTGCTTGGTCAACTCTATTACTGAGGGATTCTACTGTATTTTGGAACTCCTCAACTAACTTTTTTGTTTCCTTGTGCTCTGTGCTCTCTTTTCTCATGTCCATATCTTTGGTGACTTGGGCTTTGAATTCATTAATTTCTTGAGATGAGTTTAGAACTACTCTTTGGAATTCAATTTCTATCTTTTCTCCCATTCTATTAATCTTATTTGCCACCCATATTCTGAATTTGATTTCTGTCATTGCTGCCATTTGTTTATGCATGGCATCTTCAGTTGTATCTCCTTTGTCATTTCTTGGGGATGTCTGATCCACTCTGGTTATTTGTGTTGCCAGAGTTCTTCTGTTGGGTCTGCACCATGTTTATTTTCCATCGTTTGGTTGTTAGAACTGGTAGGGTGAGATTGAATTGGGATTCCCAGGTACTAGAGATAGCCCCTTACCAGAGTGCTAGGCTTTGTAATTGTGGTTTATCTCCTACAACCTTTCAAAGGCCCCTTTCAGAGTTTTAGCTGGAGACTCTGGAATCTACTTGGTGAGGTAGTGCAAGGTAACTCTGTTTTGATATCAGCCAACCTCTACCCTATCCTAAGAAACCACAGTATTAAGTTTAAATCTCGACTATGAAGAGATACAAACAGCTGTGGTGCCCAGCCTCCACCCTTCAGTTCTTTCCTTAGAGAACTTTGAAGGTCAACCTCAGAATGTCCCCAAGTGGACAGCCTCAGACACTGGTTCCAACCAAATTGTCTCAGGCAGTGCAAACCCTGCCCAACAGAGAAGGAGTTAACCAACAGCACAGTTGGAGTCAGGGATCCATACTCCCCCCACCAGACTCAGTCCATATTGTTTTCCACTTCTCTGCTCACAGGCCCAGCTGGAGCCAGGGGCCATGCCCCCACTCAGTGGTCTCAGTCCACATCCAGCTAGCCTCTGCTTGCCAGACCAGTTGGAGTCAGGGGACCACACCCCTGCCTGCCAGTCTCAGTGTACTGCCTGGCAAGACTTTGTTCGCAGGCTCTGTTAGAGTCAGAGCACCACACTCCACCTGCAGGTCTCAGTCCTCACCTGGTAAGCCTCTGTTCATTATCCCTGCTGGAGACAGTTAACCACACACTAGCCTTTAGGTCTTGGTTCACACCCATTAAGCCACTGCTTCAGGGTTCTGTTCCAATCGGGACCATGCCCTTGTTCTCAGGTCTCAGTCCACAGGGCCCTATCAAGCCTTTGCTCGCAGGCCCAGTAGGGGCTAGAGACCAGTCCTATCTGCTGAACTCAGTCTACATGGGCAAACCACTCTCCCGCTGTAGGTCCCGTCAGAGCTGGTGGTTCTGTACCCCATCCTGCCAGACATAGCCTAAACCGAGGGTCAACACTACCACTGGCCAGGCATAGTCATAACCAAAGGACTGCTCCTCTTCTCGCTGAGTGTCCCTTTCTTCCTACACCCTCTTTCTTCCTTGTTAGTTACAGATTCTGTTCTGATGGTTGGTGGTCCACACTATTGCCCAGTTCTATCAGGACAAGACAAAACACTCTGTGCTCTGCAGGGGGCAGAACTTCAGACCTCCATGTGAGGGGGATAGGGTGGACTGGTAGTTTGGACTTATAGGGGAAAATATCTGTTCAATTTTATGCCTGGAGGGGTGGTTTCTAGATTCATAAGTGGGGCTTACCTGGAGAAAGAGGCCTGGAGTTTAGCGGCTCTCTCCAGCGAGGTAAAATGAGAAGCTTTTGTTCCCTACTTGCTGGCAGATAGCCTGTGACAGGCCCCCTGCTTGACTGCTCCTCTAGTCAATAGGCTTTCTACCTGTAATTTGTTTCCTTGAATGCTCTTCCTTAGAGTTACAGCTTGCCCATCTTCTTTCTTGGCTCAGCTCCCTGTCTTTGGCTTCATAGAGTCCGATTCCGTCCAGTTTTTCTTCCTCTGCTCAGGAGCCTCTGCCGAGGGTTGCTATGGCCATCTTCCCAGAATTTCTCTTCTGCCTCTTTGAGTGCCTGAGTTAGCTCAAGAGCCTCATTCTCTAGCTCTGCAGTTCTTTGTTCTCCATGGTCTAATCTGTTATTGATACTTTCTACAGGATGTTTAAATTCCCTGGATATCTTTTATAATGCTCAGTCAGGGCTAGTCTCCAGAATAATATTCATTAGGTAAGTTTTGAATAGTTTTGCTTAGTCAGGGATAATCTCCAGAATAGTATTCATTAGGTAAGTTTTTATTTCACATCCTCTCATCTCTTCCCTCTTCTTGTTTTCTCGTGTTTTTTAAATTACTTTATGCCCATGTGTAGCCATCTATAATTTTCCACTTACTATTGAGAATATATGATGTTTGATTTTACATTCCTGAGGTATGTCACTTAACATAATCATTTCCAGTTCTACCCAGTTTGCTACGAATGACATTATTGTATTCCTTTTCGTCACTGAGTAGTACTTAATTGCATACACACACACCCACCCACCCCACATTTTTTAATCCGCTTGGGAATTGAAGTACACTGAGGTTGATTCTATAGTTTTGCAACTGTGAATTGTTCTGCAATAAACATTTGAGTGCAAATGTCTTTTTAATAAAATAACTTCATTTCCTTAGGGTAAATACTCAAGTAGCGAGATTGCTGGGTTGAATGAGAGGTCTACATTTATTTCTTTGAGGAATGTCCATACTGTTTTCCGTAGAGGTTGTACTAATATTTAGTCCCACCAATAGTATGTAAGCATTCTTTTCTCTCTGCATACACACACGCAGCTATTATTTTTTGACTTTTTAATAATGGTTAGCCTAACAGGAATAAGGTGCTATCTCATTGTAGTTTTAATTTGCATTTTCCTGATGATTAGTGATGTTGAGCATTTTTTTATCGTTTGATGGCCGTTTGTCTATTTTTTTTTGAAAACTTCTTTTTTGCCCCCTTTTATGAGGTGTTTGTCTATTTTTTTTTTAAAACTTTTTTTTGCCCCCTTTTATGAGGTGTTTTTTTCTTGCTGATTTAAGTTCTTTGTAGATTTTGGATATCAGTCCTTGATTAGATACATAGTCTGTGAATATTTCTCCTATTCAGTAGGTTGTCTATTCACTCTGTTGATTATTTCCTTTGCTGTGCAGAGTTTCTTTGTTTAAAAAAAATGCTTCTCCTCAAGTAATCATAATTAAGAGAGGTTTTTAAGTCAAAATTTTGCTAAAAGGTAAAGGTTTCTTATTAAAAATGTATGAATGTATACTATTAATGTAATTGCTTATCAGATAACTCACTTCATCTAAATTTAGATAAATATTTTTATTTTTGAAATCTGAAGGCTGCAGTCTTAGTCTAAATACCTTTGTGTTAATATCATGTAACTGACTTATAGGGTACACCTTATTGACTGATGTCAGTGTGTCTGAAGAAAAATGTTAGGTATATGTTATAGTACATGAGGGAATATTTGGTAGTGTACACTTACCAGCACTTGTCCATCGGTTTGGTTGCTATGCATCAAACAAGATAATGTTTATTAAGAGATGTTTTCCCCCATATTTGTTTGTTTTTCAGTTTACTGTTAGCTTAGCCCTATACCTTTTGTTTTTTAGTGTATTCAAAAAGATACGCTCTACTACACCCTAGGTAGTAGAGTATGTTCAAGTTATAACCATTTAGCCTTTTAAATACTTAGATTCTTACCCTCGACATTAGGGTATACTTGTGATAAGTATTATGCCTATCATAGGTATTTCTCTTTTGATAAACAATATTGCTAATTTAAAAATATTTTTTGGGGCCAAGTATGGTGGCTTATACTTGTTTTCCCAGTAATCTGGGAGGCTGAGGTGGGAGGATTGCATGAGACCATGAGTTTGACATCAGTCTGGACAACATAGTAATAAGATCCTGTCTTTATGAAAAATAAATAAAAATATTAACGAAGCATGGTGTCATGTCCCTAGCTACTTGGGAAACTAAGAGGATTGCTTGAGCCCAGTAATTCAAGGCTGCAGTGATTTACGAGTGTACCATTACATTCTAATCTGAGCAACAGAATACCTTATCTCAAAAGAAAAAAAAGTCATTTTTATTGTTGAGTTTTGTAATCAAAGGTCTGGTAATAGGGCTCGGCGCCCATAGCTCAGTGGTTACCCTGCCAGCCACATACACCCAGGCTCTCAAGTTCGAACCTGGCCTGGGCCAACTAAAACAACAATAACAACTGCAACAAAAAAATAGCCAGGTGTTCTGACAAGCACCTGTAGTCCCAGCTACTTGGGAGGCTGAGGCAAGAGAATCATTGAACCCCAAGAGTTGGAGGTTGCTGTGAGCTATGAGACTCTGTCTCAAAAAAAAAAAAAAAGTCTAATAATAGGATGTTAAATTAAGAAAAAGTATTTTAGTTTTTAAATGGCAACTTTTGTGTTCTGTTCTTTTCCTTTATACACATATACTGAGAGATAATTAGAATAGATATTATTAAGCATATACTGTAGATGAGGTAACTAAGCCTCACAGATTTGGTTTGTCAAAAGTTACGGTGGAAGACCACAAGTCTGCTCCTTCATGAATAGGGAAAATGTCCACTGATATGGGTTATCTATACCTTTGTACAATTCAAAACAATTATAAACACATTTTGTGTTATTTTTTCTTAAATATGATTTGTGTAGATTGCATATGTTAGTCAGAGGTTGATCCTAATTAAATAGCCATAGAAATATGTTGCACATTTGAAAACATAACACACAGGAAATGAGTTTTACATGTTCATAAATTTTTTATTTTACATGTTTACTTATATAAATTTTTTTTCATACTCATGTTTTGTATGGAAGAAAGATTTCAAAATATATTTGTCATTAATTAAAGTGAATTAGAATGGATATAAAGTTGTAGGACTTTAGTCTAGAACTTAGTAAACCCAATAGGTATGGCAAAGAAATAGGGTAAAAGTGTCAGGTGAAAGTATTAAGTAAAGAACTCTATAAAGGTAATGATGCAGTATGGATCCTTTTTCAGGGTTAGTAAAACTGAAGAAGAAATATTTATCCCCTTACTGGTGGTTCTTTGAGCTTGCCCAATACTTGTCTTCTATATATAAAGGAGGATTTCCTAGGAGTGGAGCTCAGAAATCATTCTTAAGGCTGTTTGTAGGAGGTTTAAAACTCTGTAAGTGTGCACATTTGTCATTCTTTAAAAACAGAATTTAAATTTTACTTTATTCCATAAAAGGAAACTTGTGTGATTTATGTTGATTTTGCTGAATGAAGTTAATAAATAGGATAACCCTTTAAGGATTTTATTATCTTCATAATTGCCTATTTTGTGTGAATACAGATTTTACCTAGTTTAAAAGAATTTGCCTTAAAGGTATATTATTTTGTAAAGAAAATATTTTCTCCCTGTGGTATTGCATAGCCTATTGAGAAAATAGATTTACAATTTTATGATTTTTCTGTGAATGTAATATTTGGCTCACTGTTGCTGCTGTTAAAGAAAAATTTTAATGTAAACAATAATATCTAATCCAAAGAAGAAAATTATATTTTATGATTTTTTATTTTTATGATTTTATGATTTTTTATTTTAAAAATGTATATTTAAACAAAAGTGATAACAATGATAATTGCCAACCACAGTTTAATGGCATTAAAGTAATTAGTGAGTTTTGATTCCTTACTTTGTGTGCTGTACTCTAGTTTCTTTAAAAATATATATATATTTTTATATATACATAAATATATATATTTTTTGGTATTTTAAAATATGACTTTCAGATTATAATAAAGTTTGCTATTTTGTGTGCTGTACTCTAGTTTCTTAAAAAAATATATATTTTATATATATATATTTTTGGTATTTTTAAATATGACTTTCAGGTTATATTAAAGTTTGCTATTATAAAACTTCTGAAGAGGATAACAATAATAAAGGATTTGGGCTGGCTAGGGTGGCTTCTGTCTATAATCGTAACACTTGGGGAAGCTAAGGTAGGAGGATTACTTGAGGCCACGAATTAGAGACCAGCTTGAGCAGCATAGTGAGACTTTGTCTCGTCAACAAACAAATAAACAAACAACCCACCACCCCCAAAGCACTCATCAATACCGTAAGCCTCTGCACCTGTAGACCCTGCTACTCAGGAGACTGAGGGAGGATTGCTTGAGCCTAGGAGTTCAAGGTTGCAGTGAGCTGTGGTAACACCAGGGCAGTAGATTAAGACTCTGTCTCAAAAAAAAAAAAAAAAAAATTAAAGATTTGGTTGAAGCAGCTTATGTAAGTCATAGCTGCAAACCAACTTTATAGTTTCCTGCCCATTACTAGGCTATTTTAATTATGAATAAGACACTTACATGTAACTATTGGCCTGTAATGACACTTAGTATCTATTGAATTAATGTTGGTAATTTAAAATTACTCAGTAGTTGTATATGTTTCTTTTGTTTCTCATGGGTGATTTGAGTTAGTATTTATTTGTATACTGTGGTTATTTTTGAAAATTTGGATATCTTTGGTAGTTGTGAGAGATCACTCTCCAATTTAGGATCTTTAGTGACCTATCTTGAGATGTAATAAATATGTCTTAGGAGATTGGGGAAATACCCAGACCTCAAGATGTGTACATCAGGACTAGAATTAAATTGCAGTCTATTTCTTTACTATAGAAATATTAGATTGTTTCTCTGAATGATATCTTAGCATAAGGACACTCTCTTCCATTGAGAAGAATGGAAATCAGATAATATGAAGTGGGTTTATGTCTGACATCATTTGGGAAAAAGAAAGCTGTTTTAGGAGTCATGACTCTTGTCACCAAAGAAGTGCTCTTTATTGTAAGCCATCAGATGTTCAGCATGGTTTTTTATAGCGTGGATAAAATTTGCTCTCAGAACTTTTCAGTTCTGCTTTATCTGATTCCGTGTTTATTAGTACTTTGTTGGAACTGAAAATCTTTAGACTATAGTCTTCTACCTGTCTTGTTATGAGAGAGAATCATTCATGTTAATGAGTATGACATTACTAGTGAGTTTTGTTGATTTGTCAGGCACTGAGAGCTTCATCAATGCTGAGTTCTTAGGCAAAGTTGAGCTTTAGGATTTTTAATGATGTGAACCTGATCTTACCAAGATGTTAGTGAAGTTCTGTCTTAACTTCTGGTTGGATTACATCTTTGACTTCCAATCTATTCTTTTTTAACCTCAAAAATCAAGAAAAATATTGTGACTTTGTAAGTATTTTAAGAGGATTTGGAAACCCTGATAAATTTAAATGTATACTTACCTCTTGGTATATGCTGGGAATTGGTTCTAGGATCCCCGTGTATAGCAAAATCACCTATGCTCAGGTCTCATGGTTCACCCTATGGAACCCATGTATATGAAAAGTTAGCCCTCCATATATGTGAGTTTCACATTTTGTGAATACTGTATTTTCTGTTGTGTTTGATTGAAAAAAATACACGTATAAGTGGACCCACACAATTGAAACCCATGTTGTTCAAGGGTCAACTGTAATTTGTAATTCCAGAATGTATATTTGATTTAACAAGGAAACTTTTAGCTTTTGATAATTGAAAGTTAGTTGAAATAGAATTTATCTTACTCTAAAATATAAAGAACAATGCCAAATTATATTGTTAGGTGTGATGATAAGGATGTTTAAAGATTTTTTTTTTTAGAGACAAAGTCTCACTTTGTCACCCTTGGTAGAATGCTGTGGCGTCACAGCTCACAGCAACCTCAAACTCTTGGGCTTAAGTGATTCTCTTGCCTCAGCCTCCCAAGTAGCTGGGAATAAAGGTTCCCGCCACAACAGATGGCTATTTTTAGAGACCAGGTATCGCTCTGGCTGGGCTGGTTTTGACCCTGTGAGCTTAGGCAGTCCACTTGCCTTGGCCTCCCAGAGTGCTCGGATTAGAGGCATGAGCCACTGTGCTTGGCCCTTGTTTAAAGATTTTTATAACATCTGCCTGAATAATGAATCCAGATCTTCTCAGAATATTGAGTTCAGTGAATAAGAAGAGGGAAAAAGAGAATGATTCATTTTGGTTATGTATCAGTTTTCACAGAAGACAGAAGAATTTCAAATTTTTAAAGAGATTAAAATCAGGCATGGTGGCTCATTCCTGTAGTCCTAGTACTCTAAGAGGCCAAGGTAGAAGGATTGCTTGAACTCAGGAGTTGGAGACCAGCCTGAGCAAGAGAAAGGCCCCATCTCTACTGTTAAAAAAAAAGAAAAAAAAAGAAAAGAAAACTTCTCCATGTGTCATGGCAGGTGCCTGTAGTCCCAGCTATTTGGGAGGCTGAGGCAGGAAGATTGCTTAAACCCGGGAGTTTGAGGTTGCTGTGAGCTAGGCTGATGTCATGGCCCTCTAGCCTGGGCAACAGAGTGAGACTGTCTCAAAACAAAACAAACAAGCAAAAGGACAAACACAAATAGATTAAATACTTCATATAGTTGAAGAGGTTTTGCCCAGTTGTAACTGGAACTTAGCTAACTCTCATCGGAACTTTTCAAATTGTTTTATAGCTTTAATTTATGTGTGCATGTATGTTTCTGTATTACTTCCCTTTTAATAATGTATGCTTTGCATTCATGGGTGTTTGAGTCCTTGTTATAATCTGCCACCTCCAAAATTAGGTCAGAGGCTTTTTTCTTTGTGTGTTTATTTTTCATGAGTTTAGTATTTTACATACAACTAGAGGGTACAAAAAAAATTTATATGCATTTTAAGAAAGGAAAAAACTGTATTAAAATTGTAATGTTCAAGTTACATTGGACTTTTGCAATTACTAGAGGCAAAAGTAATGTGACTTGTATTCATCTTTTGTTATTGTTATATATTGAGTATTATAATTTTAATACAGTTTTTTTCTTTCTTAAAATGTGTATGCATTTTTTGGTACCCTCTGGTACTTGTTGGTATAAAGGTACTTGTTTATATTCTAGTACTTGTTGGTATAAAGGTACCTATATAAATATTTACTATCCAATAGTTCATTAATCTGATTTCTTTTAAATGACAACTCTCATTTTTGTATTTTTAGAAACCTAAGACAAAACAATTATTAAATGTTTTTCTACCTTTAATGCTTTTCCAGTACAACTAAAGTACTTTAAAATGTAATTTATTTCATTATTTATATTACATTAGGTGAAAAGTATTTCATTCTCTCTTTTTCTTTTTTTGTGCAATTGTAAATGGGAGTTTATAAAAAATAAACTCTTTAATTGTACTGTTTCTTTTTTTTAGGTTGTTATGGAGTTGATGGAGAGAGTGACTCTATTATGAGTTCGGCTTCTGAAAACTCCACTGAACCTTGGTTTTGTGATGCCTGTAAATGTGGCGTTTCTCCTAGTTGTGAGCTATGTCCTAATCAAGATGGAATTTTCAAGGAGACAGATGCTGGAAGGTTGATTTCATAATTATGTTGCGTTCATGTACTACTTCATAATGTTTCTGCTTTTGACTTACCTGTTCTATGTGGGTTTTCTGAATTACACATTTTCATTTGATTGCTTCTTTTTATCTCCTTTGCATAGATTAAATGGCTACTGGACTATAGATAGGGGAAGGAGGGAGGAAAACCCATTTATTTATTGAGTACCTGCCTTTGCCTTTCCACCCGTAATCTCATTAAATATTAATAATGACCCTATAATGAGGCATAGGTATATTACCCAGAGCTCAGATCATTTAAATAATTAATTAGTTCAAGGTCACAAACTAGGGAGTAGTCAAATTGGAGCCCAGATTTGTCTTGTCTGACTTTTAAGAGTTTATCAGGAGATAGAATTTATACAGTGATTTTAAAAAGGGGAAGTTTAATCTAAAGAACTATTAAGCTATGATAAAAGAGTAACCATGAGAAGGAAAAAAATTCTTAAGAATACCCAGGGTCTAAGGGAATGGTAAAATTGGAAGGATGACCTCTTCCCTCAGCTTGGGGGTTCAGATTTTGTTGGCAAAATTGTAGCTGTAGCCTACTGGGACGCAGCAGAGAAGTATCTGATTTGTCTGGGTCCAGGGGGAAGCAGGGTGCTGGTTTGAAGCTTGGAGCATGTGTTGTCTATATTGAGAGAGTCATAGGAAGTGATCTCCAGGTTGAACCAGGTATTCCAGATCACTGAGGGACTGTGCCTATGATTGGGGCAGAGCACAGGAGGATGTGCTCTGCCTGTCCCTTCTGGGAAGCCCCTAACTCCTATAGTACCCTCTACTATTGAGCTTATTGTCATGCTGACTGTGAAGGAGAAATGCTGAAGAATTTCTGTCCATTATTGCAGAGCAAATATTGAAGTATGAATTTGATGTTGAGAGGCAATAAATTGATAACTGGCATAAAGACCTATATTTTTTTCACTACATTCACACTTCCTGTTTGTTACCATATTTTAGTAGTTGTCATGATAATAGTGTTGAAATCTTTAATGTTTTTTATCATCTGGGTTGTGACTTAAATATAAGGGTAGTTTTTAACCTTTTGTATTTTGTATAGATCAGTTGATCACTCTCTTCTTCTCAGTATAAAAGAGGGGGATACTTAAATTTGTATTTTGCAATGTAAGGATTTATACTACTTCATTATTTTTTACACATGTTTAATATTATATAGATAATCTATGTAAGTTATCGTAATAATTTTAACATTAAAAAGGTAGGATACATTTTGTCCTAAAATGAAGGATAGGCTTTTAAATTTAATAACACAAAAATAAAGAATATTTTTAGTTCTTTTTATTTTTGCCTTAATCAGTGGTTAGATCCTTGAGAAACGTTGCCATACAAAATTGCTGGGATAGCATAGAATCTTCCGTGGAATTTTGAAGAACTCTCTGTGTTGATATCCAGAAAAAATGACTCAGAATTTTTTTCCTCATCCCCAAATTCAAAAATAAAATGTATAATATATTTACATGAATCTGTGGCCTGTAACATAGATGTGGGCATTATTTTATGTTTGGAATGGAGTTTCTAGGCCTTAAAAGTGTGTACTTTCTTGTCAAACTGCCTGTATTAGGATTCTGTTTTTTTACTGTGATTATAGACAAATTATTTAACCTCTTTCCCTCTGTTTCCTTAGTACTATTAAAAAGATTAAGTGAGGTAATTCCTGTAAAGTAATTAGTACAGTTTCTGGAATATAATAAGTGATCCTTGCTCCTGCTGTTGGTGCTGCTGTTATTGCTAGTGCTTCCTTATTAACAACATTGCTGCACTTAAGGTAATCATGGAATATCAGCTGCTGCATACATTTTTTTGGTAACTCTTCCATTCCTGTGAGTTGATATTTATGCTGATAAGTTATGGTAAATAAGTAAGGCAATTTTGAAAAACACAAAGCTTCCAGTTAGAGAAGAGAATTTTTTTCTTCTTAATAATTTACAAATTCTATTGAAAAATTGTAAACTAGCTGTTTCTTCATGCTACCATAATCCACAAAGCAACTTATAAAGTTGTTTTTAAATAAATGAAGAAAAGTGAGACCCCTTAACCCATTTAGGGGTAAGTGATATTTGTGTTGGCTACTGTGGATATTATACGTTTCTTCCAGGCAAAATTTTTTTATGTACCATTTGAATGCTTTATTTATTTAAAGGGTCCACATTTACCCATAGCAGTGATTCTTAACCTTCCTAATGCCGCAACCCTTTAGTACAGTTCCTCATGTTGTGGTGACCCTCAACCATAAAATTATTTTCATGGATAATAATTATTAAGTATTAAAAGGGGTCACGACCCACAGGTTGAGAACTGCTGACATATAGGCTGTAGTGGAAATTTCAGGTCTTGATATATTTTGGAGGACGTGATATTAGGTTGATTCAAGCAAAGCATTAAAAAGCCAAGAAAATTTAACAAGCCTTTTAGTATTCCATCCTCTAGTGGAAAGCAGGGGAAAAGAAAGTAATGTATGGGAAGAATGGAAAAGGTTTTGAGGTTGACTTATAAAATATGGACTTAATTAGGATTTTTTTCCTTCTGTTCTTGGAAGTTGTAAGTCCTGCATAGAAAACAATGTGATTTAATGTCAGAAAACCATCAGTACGTTCATATCATTACATTTTTATATCTTTTGGACAGAATTTTTCTTACTTTTTTTGTAAACCTGATTATGGGGAATGTTAGAGTTGGTCTTTATGTACTTTATTGGTTGTCCTTCATTCTACTGTGAATGAAATGTGGCTCTGAACTAAATTCCTTAACTTTTTAAATAAGCATTATGGTATAATAGGCAGCATTGAATGTTTTAAGTCTGAGTTCTATCTCTTGCTTGCTTTATTATTAGAAAATCATTTAATCCTTCTGAACCCATTTCTTGATATGCAAAGTGAGAATAATAGTCTCTCACTCACCAGAGGCTTTTGGACTTTTTCTTGTAGTTAACATTTCTTGAGTGAAGACAGTAAGTGAACCACTATGCTGTAAGCACTTTACATACAGCTATATAACCTCCAAACTACCTTTGTGTTGCTCAGTGCCCAGTAGACACTTAGTAATTGATTATGGAATGAAGGAATAAAAATAACACACTGAAAGTGGATTTTTTTGATAACCTGTAAAGGCACCGCAGATACACAGCATTTCAAAATCCAGCTTTATTGATTAATATAGTTTCCATTCTGAAATGAATAACTTTTGAGAAGTCTTTTTCTACTTAGTCTGCTTTTTTAGAATATGTGAATTTAAAAGAATCTGTTAATAGTTTGTGCTAGAGTGCCAATTCTGACTCTGTTTTTTGGTGATTTTATGTGACGCTTGTTTTCTGCTCCTTTCCCCAATGAACATCTGTCATAATAGCTGCAAGCAAAATTGATGGTAAAGTAACAAGGAAGATTTTTTTTAATTTTCAGATTTGTCTTAATTACAAAGTTCTAAGCATGTACAGCTAAACAAATGAGCAAAAGATTGTTTATAGTTGGCATTAATATTAAAAGGGATCAAAATGTCTTGATGGTGATTTTCACCAACTTTGATATGTATTTTAATAAGGACTCAAGTTAGTATCCTCACATGAGTGGCTGGGAGAAATAATATACTTGTGTGCCAATCATATTGAAATGGCAGTTTAAATCTGTAGTGTTTGTGTGACTTGTAGTAGAACATTTCAAGAAGGTCAGTGTGAAGCAAGGAGCCAGCTGTTGGGTTTATCAAAGATAAACTCCTACAGAGTATGGCGACATTTAATACATCAGTGGAGCGTGAAAAAACTGCACAAATTAAATTGAGAAAGCAGCTGCTTGTTGAAGATGTGTATCTTTATATTGAACTCCACAGGGGGCATTTAGGAGGGTGGATTAAAATGTTCTATCAAGAAAATCTTAAAACCTTGGATTTTTTTCCCCAATAAAAAACTTTTAAGAACGTTTTCCCACTGCCATTGTAGAATAATTCTTAGTCTTTGTCCTTTGAAACACAATGCATTGCAAAGCCAGGACCATGTAGCATTCACTGTCTCTTTAAGTTGGGAGAAAGCCAAATTTGTTAACACATTTACAGGATCTGCCATCTCATTTTTATCCCCTTTTTTTATAAAAATGAAATAGATCTGCTATTTAAATTTCAAAATCAGTAATCCCACATTTTGTTTGGTTATAAGCAAACAGAAAGGGTGCCTAAAATACTAAAAATGGCTTAGAGCGCTTTTAGAAAACTGAACTTAGAACAACCCTCCACCCTTCTTTTTCAGTGTTCCAAAACTGAGCATTCTTTGTTATAACATCAGTCAGTCTTATAAAAATATTTATATTTTGGGTGTCTAAATTTTGGTGCATAAGTTGTGCAGTGAACAGAGGACATGCATGAAAATATGACAGTTTTAACTTGGAAGGAAAGAAAGTCAAACTTTATTCAAAAACTGTTTTAGAATATGTCCTTAAAGATTACCTGTCAGCTTTTGGAAAAGAAAGCAGTTTTACCTAATTACTGTAGAGTAACTTTACCCTTCTTAAAATAGGATCCCTAATTCTTCAAATGCTTAGAATAATGAATGTGACTACTTTTCCATGCATATGAAACGGATGTTTTGTTTCATTGGAATAGTAGTTTTATGCAAATATTTAAAAATGACAGATAAAAGCTATGTGCAGTAAATTTTAAGTGAAAGGCAGTTGGGATTGTTAACTTAGTCTTGGCAAAGTTGCTGGAAAAGTATTTGTAGTCTCTTTTCTTATTATCACTCTGTAGGTGTTTAGTATTCTTCAGTTATGTGTTTGAGAGTATGAGATTTTAACATTGGATCACAGAATTCTTGCTGTAGTATTTTGAGATGGCACATATTTTGTATGTTTCTTTAATATGTGGGAATTTCATGAAAGGATTTGATAGCAAAATTTATTTTCTCTCCTTATAGATGGGTTCATATTGTTTGTGCCCTGTATGTTCCTGGAGTAGCCTTTGGAGATATTGACAAATTACGTCCAGTAACACTAACAGAAATGAACTATTCTAAATATGGAGCCAAGGTGAGATAAAGTGTTTTTGATTGTCTAAAAGAAAAAGATTTTGTTAGTTTACATGGCTTTTTATTTATATCATTGTTGACTACAGAAATGCTATTTAGTCATCATGCTCTTTAGCACTAAATTATTTCATTATTAGTAATAGTTTGCCCAGAAAGCCAGTAATGTATAAATTCTCCCATGTATTCTTAATTTAGAATAACTTATGGATGAAAATGATAATTGGTACTACTATTATTTCCCTGTCACTTTTCATACTGCCAAGTACTTAGACCAAAGCTTTGTTTATAATACATTGGATCACTTACATAAATTTAATTTTTGACTTTACTTTTGAAGTGGAATTTATCAAAATTTTTTTAAAAAAATAGTAGTTCTATTACTTTATTTTACTTAGGTTTCAAGGACTCATTTTTATCTATATGATTTCATAACCTACTGCTTAGCAGATGGTTCTCAGCCTTGACAGTTTACAAATTGGTTTTTACTCATTGAGCTTTAGAATTATAAATGATTAACTTAAACTTAGGTATATAATTACTACAAACATCCCGGCAACACTAAAGCTAATTACACATGATACATTCTCTTTTCTTTAATACCTGTGTTGAGATGAGGAAGGTAGACTCTTGAATAGCATCAGTCACATATTAAAAGTGGAGTAAGAAAATGTCTTAGTACTTTCAGGCTGTTGTAACAAAATAGACTGGGTAATTTATTAAACAACAATTTTTTTTTATTAAATCATAGCTGTGTACGTTAATGTAATTATGGGGTACAATGTGCTAGTTTTATATACAATTTGAAATACTTTCATCAAACTAGATAACATAGCCTTCACCACATTTTCTTAGTTATTGTATTAAGACATTTATATTCTGCACTTAGTAGATTTAGCATGTATATTTGCACCAGAATGTTTATTGCAGCACAATTCATAATTGCTAAGTCATGGAAGAAGCCCAAGTGCCCATTGACCCATGAATGGATTAATAAATTGTATATTTATACCATGGAGTATTATGCAACCTTAAAAAAGATGGAGACTTTACCTCTTTTATGTGTGCACGGATGGAGCTGGAACGTATGCTTCTAAACAATAGAAATTTATCATGCACAGTTCTGTAGGCTGGGGAGTTCAAGATCAGGTGCAAGCAGATGTAGTGTCTGGTGAGGGCTTGCTCTCTGCTTCAAAGTGGAACCTTGTTGCTACAGTCTGACATGGCAGAAGGGGACAAGGCATTACCTTCAACCTCATTTATAAGGGCATTAATCTTGTTCCCTAGGTCAGAGCTCTTATGACTTAATTTTTCCCCCAAGGCTCCATTTTTATTTATTTATTTATTTATTTATTTTTATTTATTTATTTATTTTTATTAAATCATACCTGTGTACATTAATACAATCATGGGGTACAGTGTGCTGTTTTTATATACAATTTGAAATATTTTCATCAAACTGGTTAACATAGCCTTCATATCATTTTCTTTGTTATTGTGTTAAGACATTTATATTCTACATTTAGAAAGATTCACATGTACCCTTATAAGATGAACCATAGGCTTGATCCCACCAATCACCCTCCCTCCACTCATCCTCCCCTCTCCTCTTTCCCCATATTCTTGGGCTGTAATTGGGTTATAGTTTTCCTAGGAAAGCTATAAGTTAGTTTCATAGTAGGACTGAGTACATTGGATACTTTTTCTTTCATTCTTGAGATACTTTGCTAAGAAGAATATTTTTCAGCTCCATCCATGCAAACATGAAGGAGGTAAAATCTCTATCCTTCTCTAGGGCTGCATAATATTCCTTGGTGTACATATACCACAATTTATTGATCCATTTGTGAGATATCATCTAACACCAGTAAGATTAGCCCATATCACAAAATCCCAAAACCAGAGATGCTTGCGTGGATGTGGAGAAAAGGGAACACTTCTACACTGCTGGTGGGAATGCAAACTAATATGTTCCTTTTGGAAAGACCTCTGGAGAACACTTAGAGAACTAAAAATAGACCTGCCATTTGATCCTACAGTTCCTCTACTAGGTATATATCCAGAAGACCAAAAATCACACTACAACAAAGATATTTGTACCAGAATGTTTATTGCAGCCCAATTCATAATTG
>CAUYTI010047002.1:0-14935 GCA_963575145.1 Galago senegalensis
CCTCCAACTCCTGGGCTCAAGCGAGTCTCCTGCCTCAGCCTCCCAAGTAGCTGGGACTACAGGCGCCCGCCACAACGCCTGGCCATTTTTTGGTTGCAGCCATCATTGTTGTTTGGCAGGCCCGGGCTGGGGATTCGAACCTACCACCTTAGGTGTATGTGGCTGGCGCCTTAGCCGCTTGAGCCACAGGCGCCGAGCCGATCAACAGACTTCTAAATAAAACACATGTATAGAGATCCTTCTAGAAGTCTTACATAAAAAGGCTTACTGTTAAGAACTTTACCTTAAGTTCAACCTGGTGAGTGGCCCCTAACCCAAATGTAGATTTAATGCGTTCTTTAATGCAAACTTGACACCAGCCTTTAGTATATCCTTGAGGCTTCTGAATTTCTTCCATAACAATGTTTTTTCAAAATGTTTTCAGAGATTGAGTCTCACTTTCTTGCCCAGGCCGGAGTGCAGTGGCCTAATCATGGCTCACTGCAACCTTGAACTCCTGGACTCAAGAGATCCTCCTTCTTCAACCTCTCAAGTACTGCGACTAAACAGATGTGCAGTGTCAGGCCCAGCTAATGTTTTTACTTTTTAAGATGGAGACGGGGTCTCACTGCATTTCCCCAACTGGTCTCCTAGAATTCCTGGCCTCCAGTTATTCTCCCTCCTGGCCTCTCCGAGTGCTGGGATTGCAGGCATGGGCCACTGTCCCTAGGCTCATGTTTTATTTTTACAATTTGAAGAATAAGTCAATCCTAAAACCACTGCCTTCTAGTAAGTGGTGGTAGTATAATATTTTGAGAACCATTACAAAAATACTAAAATACCAGAATAAATCAGAATGTCTGCTTATTGATAGAGTTAGAATTTTTAATACTATGTCATTGAAATCCGTAAGCCAGTAGATAGGAAAATAACAAAAACATCAAAAACTTTTATATAAGAATTAGTTAACCCCCTCTGGCTTCTTAGATGGTGCTAGTTGCAGACTTGTGGACAGGGACATGGTTTTGTCCACCTGGTGCTGCAGTCCCCAGCCCCTAGGCCATGGACTCCTACTAGTTTGCGGTCTGTTAGGAACCAGGCCACACAGCAGGTGAGCAGGGGCAAGGGCAGTGAAGCTTCACTTGTATTTATAGACGCTCCCTGACGCCTTGGTCACCACCTGAGCTCAGCCTCCTGTCAGATAGGGGGTGGTCTTAGGTTCTCCTAGGAGTGTGAAACCTATTATAAACTGCAGCATTTGGGGGGATCTAGGTTGAGGTCCCACCTGCCTGCCCCTGACCCATAGAAAAATTGGCTTCCATGAAACCTATCCCTGGTGCCAGGAAGGTTGGGGACCACCAATCTAGCAGACACTTTCATCTCAGCACACATGGTCACAAATCATCTCTTCAGCTGCCACCATTTCAGCATTTGGATGACAACACTAGAAGAAACATAGAAATTCAGATTTTATAAAGTTTGCAGGATAAAAATCTGTCCTGGTTTTCCTGCTATGCTTTTACCAGGTGTGTCCTCTTCAGCCTGAGACGTGACTTTAGCCCTTTCTGTTCTCTAATGTAGTTTGCAGAGATGTGGCCATGGGGAAAATTGAGTGTGGTTTTAATAGATGTTCTCAGAACTCCTGCGCTGCTGTGGTTTAGATATAACATTTTAAAATTTTGTCACTTTGTATTTTCATTGGATCAGTTGCTAATTGTATTTTTCTGTGTGTGCTACTATTTATCTCAGAGATCCAAAATGTTCAGTTACATATTTCTGACATCTTGTTTAGATAAAGGACATGAACAGATTTTTCACCATATCATTCATTAAAACGAGTGTGTTAACATTTTTAGATGAATATGCTTGATATAGTTACTTCATTAACTTTTTCAATTAAAATTTGAATATTTAAGGAAACTAAATGAGAAGTATCGTGTGGTCAACTGTGATATTGACAATGTTCTTGGAATGATGATGTCTAAGGTTTTTAGAAATTAATTTATTCTTTAATTTGTTAGACGACAATGGCTCATGAGGGATTCATAGGATACAGGACATAATTTCTAGCTTGTCAGATATAACCTCCATTTTCTTCCACTCCTATACCCCTCCCCATCACTCAAAATGTTTGACAGTTTCCTTTTTCATATGCTGAAGGCAGACTGCCTGGCTTTCTTTCAAAAATGCATTTGGATAGCATCCATGCTAACAGGTGGCACAGCTGTGGATTAGCTGACATTATAAAAATAATTCATGTGTTTCCATGTGCTTTCACTTCAAGTTGGGACCATTGTCTCAGATATCCTTAATTCAAAAGTAACTTAGTTCTTTGTTCTGTGAAAATAAAAGGAAAGAAAAACAGAAGATGACCGATTTATTTTTTCTCCACTTGTGAGTAGGAAATTTATCTTTGGTTAAAGGGGAAAGCAAGTCCTTCCCTGGATTCTGGTTACAGAGTTCCCTGGTGCATTATGATATGGGCGAATCTGAGGTGAGAGGAAAATGGAAGGATAATGATGACTTTTATTTGTTTATTTTTTGAGACAGAGTCTCACTTTGTTGCCCTGGGTAGAGTGCCATGGTGTCATAGCTCACAGCAACCTCAAACTCTTGAGCTCAAGTGATTCTCTTGCCTCAGCCTCCAGAGTAGCTGGGACTACAGGTGCCCACCACCACACCTGGTTATTTTTAGAGATGAGGTGTAGCTCTGGCTCAGACTGGTCTCAAACCTGTGAGCTCAGGCATCCACCTGCCCTCCCAAAGGTGATGGCTTTTAAATGATGTGCACTTGTATCAAGAGATGTCACCAAGGTAGAGTCTCAACTGCTGTGTTCAACCAGATTTATTTCTAGAAGAAAGAAAGACATTTGGGCACATGTTTAAATTTTTTAATTGAGGGGGCTCAAATTTCAGTGACATGAGAAATGATAAATCTTTAGTGTACCTACCTTCAAAAGGAGAGGAATCGGATGGAATGGATCCCTGAGAATGAGCTGGGATCATACGACCTGCTGTTCATCTCATCGCCTGTGATGGGGTGTGCGTGCCTTTTCTTGATTCTCAAGTGAAAGTGGGGCAATTAAATTCTTTGGCTAATTATCATTTTCCACTGACTTAAAATAGAAATTTCAATGTTTGAGCAGATAATTTCTACTCTTTTTTTGTTGTAATTTATTTTTTTCCATTAGAAGTGGTCTTTGAATGGTGAATTAGCTATTCTTTCTTGTTAAAAATGAACGCTGAAAGAAAAACTTTCCAACTGTTTGTGTTCTTTGATTGTTACTTGATGAGAAAAATTTCAGTAACTAACCCAAATAAAGTAACAGTACATGGTCAAAACCCTTTCTACCAAAACTTGAGGGCCCTTTCCTTTTTTGACTTTTGAGATACTTTTACACATATCCTGTATTGCTGGAAATTGATTTTCTTTTTTAATAGTCTACATTAGATTAATTTGCAGTTCAGCTTAGTGATTGTATATATGCAACAGAGGTAAGTACCTTTACTAACATGATTTATTTTTCAAATAAAAATAATACTTGTTAATAGTTATGATTTAATAATCAAGGCATTGTTCTATGTACTTCATATGTAGTTTATAATGTCAATATATCTTACTATTAATTAATAAATATTGATTGTTTTCTTATGAATAATAAATTTTCTTAATCATAGCAGATGTTCTCTGGCTTTATGGGGACACTAGACACTAGGCAGTCAATGGCCATTTAATTCAAACTCTATAGGGAACTAGGAGAGAGCCTCATACAAATATCCACAGGGGAAATAAAAGGATTGTAACTTAATAAAATGAGACAGACTTCCATTTAGGTTCTGAGAAAAGGCCTACGGGAGAGAGAACTGAATGATTTTCTAGTTAGAAATTTATTTTTCCCATAGTAACAACATTCAAATTTAAATTTTTAGAACCATACTCTGGAAACTTATTTTCAGTGGTAGTAAAGAATTAGATTTATTTTTATTTATTTTTTTGCTTTTTTGGGGTTTTTTGTGGATTTATTTTCATTTTACAATATTGTACAACTAAAATTAATTTGAAAAATAAAGGATTGAGCATTGTTTGAGTGACGGAATCTTCCACAGGTCATTGAATATGGTTTATTCATGTAAAATCAACCTCACAATTTGAAAATCTCTGATGACCTTAAATAGAGTCCATATATTACCAACCACAGATTCATCTAAATGGTTTATTATACTTCAGAGATTACTGTTCCTTGAATTTTTAAAAAGTCATCCTTTTACAGTAAAAAGAATGCTTTGGGAACTACTCATAGAATAATTGGACTTAAAAAACATTTAAAATTTTTTTGGTCAACCATCCACAATAATTATGTCATAAGACCTAGAATTCCCAAACCACATACTCAAATCCTCTTCATGAATTTTAAACATGTGGAAAGGCCGGCAGTTTTTGTGGTCGACTATCAAAGTGAGCGGCCAATTGACTTGTGGTTTCCCAGGTCAGATGACTTTTGCTAAAGCTTTGGCTGTTTTTCTCTAGCTGTGCTCTCTCTCTATGGAACTTAATTTGGTGTTATTCAGTTTTCCTTTTCTCAAACTCCCTGTTTGAGGATTCTTTTTCTTTTCCACTGTCCTTGGGTTCTAGTGGGCTTAATGAGAGTGTCAGATCCAATAGTGACGAGGTGACGTACCCATTCTAACTTTGGAGCATAGTAGGAGCTTAGTAAATGCAGATTCCTTTCCCATGTCCCTTTTCCTCTCCTTCTAACACATTAAAAAATAACTAAGCAATTTTTTTCAAGGCAGGGAGTCAGAATTGAAAATTAAAGAAAGCTGAAGGACGAATCATGGTTTTATAAGTTGTAACATTGTTTTCTAAATGTTGGTTTATCACGATGGCTCCATTCATTGTTTATTTTTATGTACATGTTATACCTTAATCTCATTTAAAGTACAAATTCCCTGAGGGTCAGGATTTTATGTTTTGTTTTCGAGCTTTCCCTAAAACTGAATGCAGCCCTGTTCATATCTGAGGAGGAAGGAAGAGAAGAGATGATGGCAGGAGGCAGGATGTGAGGCCAGCCGTGCAGACTGAAGGAAGGATGAAAGACTTTTTTTTTTTTTTCTAATTAGAGTCGGGTCTCACAGAGCAGCTTAAACCTGGCTTGGAAAAATGAAGTAAGGTCTTCATTTTAGATTTGAATTAAAAAGAATTATTTTACCCTTTTACCTGAAATATATTTGGTAATTTGATAGCAGCCTTCTTGAGAATAAGTAGATTTTCTTTTTTAATGAAAGAGCCCACATATTTTTAACATTATAATTCTAGCAATTAAATGAAATACATTGAGCCATCAGGTTCAGCAGATGGCTCCCAAGACTTGGAACGTTACATCATGGAACATTTTACACGACATTGATAAAGAAAATGTAACATGGACGTTTATGCGTTTGCTGATGCTGAGCTTGCTGTGCTCATTAGGAATGGTTGATCCAAGACAACAAAATAGCAGAAGAAATGACAATTAGAAGTTGTCGAGGACAATTTAATAAGATAAGGTCTTTCTTAGGCTATGTTTCTAAATCAATTTTCAAGATAAATTCAAACAATAGAATGTCTACAGTAACAAATTTCATTTCATTTTAATTTTTGGTTTATTTCATTTTTTATGTTTGTATTGACACACAACTTATACAATTGCCTGTTACTTTGAATATGAAAAGGCACAATCTGAAAATAAGACATTTTAGAATAGTTCCTCACATTTTGAGGTGTAGTTTTCTACCTCCCATATGGGTTGGCTGTAATACTTTGTCCAAGTCCTAATCAGTAGTTTGTGCCTTGTTGAACTTGTGAAATTGAAAGTGAATTCTTGTTGAAGAACTAAAATAACTTCATGCTTTATGTACCAGTTGTAAAAAAAAACTCATTTATTTTACACGAACAGACCATAAAACTCATTGTTTATTTATTTATGTGTTATATAGTGATTTGTTACAACACTTGATAAAAATTCATTCTCAAAGAGGTGGTGACACTTGTTACTGCCATTGATCTTGACCACACAGTGGGGTCAAAGGGACTACTGATATGGGGCACATGTGGTCCTTATATGACCATGTCTGGTAGGATTAGCTGTGCATCAAGTGTGACCACTGGTTTTCCATGAATACTAAGATTAGTTTTACTTGTTGTTTTGGGTTAATTCTAAGAACACTTTGTGTCATACTTAAGATTATACCATCATTGGCTTTGGCTTTAATTCTTCCATGATGCAAAAGCAAAATCAATTACTACCTAAAGGCTGAGGCAAAATACATTCATCAGTGAATAGGAGGGGTCGTGCCGGGAATCTGATACAGAAGGGGTGGAGTGACCAGTGCTTATGGTTTTTTAATAGGACACATTAGATAAATAAATGCACCCCATTTTTAATGATTTATAGACTATGCACGACTTAGGGTGACACAGGCACCATGGATACAGCTGTGTGAAAAGAACTCAGCACTATTAGGTTACGATGGGGGTGATGCTTTTGCATCATGGCAGAGTTTGAGAGAATGTAATATGTGATATGACATGATTAGGATTCATGTATGTATTTATGTGGTGTGTACTAAGCTTATTATTCTTTCTTATCATTCTTGTTCTTATTTTTTTCTCTGAAAAATAATTTTTGTTTTTGAGGCAGAGTGTCACTCTGTCCCCCTGGGTGGAGTGTCATGGTGTCATCACAGCCCAAAGCAACCCAAACACTTGGACTCAAGGGATCCTCTTGCCTCAGCCTCCCAAGTAGCTGGGACTACAGGCACCTCCCACCATGCCTAGCCCCTCCAAATCTTTTGAGGTCACTAGTTTGTTGCTTTGTTCTGCCTGTTAGCAAAAATTGACAGAGCGTTTAGAGACTTTATTATTGTTTGATACACTCATATGTTGTGAATGTTGATCTCAGTTTTTAGGTTGTGTGAGTTCACTACTTTGGAGACTCCTTAAGCATCACTAAGTATAACTAGTGTTTAGGACTTTGTCCATATACCAGTAGGCATCATGTCCTTTAATCTAGAGAGTGGAAAATCTGCTTTGTTTTTCCTTGGCTACAATAACACTTCCAAATAATTTTCTATCCATGTGGTGTGACTCAGAAGTCTCATTGCCCACAAGATGAGAATGCCCTTCTGTGAGGAGGGTTCTCTTTCAGATCCTGCAGGATACGTTTACAAGGCTGTTTGTGGTATGTGAGGGACAGAGAATTACATATCTTCTCAGTATTGAATGTGAACCAGGCATTGGCCTGATTATTATTACCTCTTTGGTTATGTTGTGGTTTTATTTTACAAGAAACATAATTGTTTGTTGGATAAGCTTTGTGATCTGTGTTTTAGAAACGTGACAAGGCAATAATTTAGTCTTAGAGTGGACAGTAATGCAGGAGAATGGAATGCCTTTTATTGTGTATGCAATACATCATTTTTGCTGTTAACTTTGAAGTGTGAGTGTGGGGAAAAATGTGGGAACAGGTGGGAAAAAAAGTTCTCATTCTGCTGATCTTGCTATAGGATGATTAAATTGTTTTAGGCCAGTTTTAGTTCACTGGTAGGAGGACCCTTTCCCTGACTTAGATAATTTTCTTTTAGTGAAATTAAAATATTTGCCTTATTTGAAATGAACTTACACACACATGGTTTGCATATATTGACTAAGTACAGATATTTATTATCCTACCTAGATTTTGATATGTGTTATATAATTTCATTTTTGTTACATTTTGTATATTTGTTTCAGCTATTTACGTGTCTTTGATTTTTTTTTTTTTTTTGAGCCAGAGTCTCACTCTGTCTCCCTAGGTAGAGTGCTGTAGCATCATCATAGCTCACAGCAATTTCTAACTCCTGGGCTCAAGCAATCCTCCTACATCAGCCTCCCAAGTAGCTGGGATTACAAGCACCAGTCACAATACCTGGCTGTTTTTTAAATTTTTTTTAGTAGAGATGGCGTCTCACCCTTGCTCAGGCTGGTCTTGAACTTCTGAGCTCAAGAAGTCTTCCCATTTCTGTCTCCCAGAATGCTAGGATTATAGGCATGAGCCACCACACCTGGCTTAACGTGTCTGTTTCTAAGTTCTCAAGTAATATTGTGCTTACTGATCTGTGACAAGGTTTGCCCATCAACCATGATTTACAAAGTTGTTAAAATTATTTATTGACTTCCTGGCCACCTAGAAATTCTCATAAATTTGAAATGAAAATGTACTCTTGGGAATCATTTTATGTTAAACAAAACTTTTGAAATTTCAGTAATAAGTATTATAAAAAATCATCCTATTTGAGAACCTATAAAAAGTTGAATTAAAAAGAATAACTAAACCTGAAAATATGTCCGAATCATCTCCTTGTCAATAGAGTTTTGTATTATGCCTGGACTAAGGGTTTTTTATCTGTTTCTGAAAACACTTTCTACTTCTCAGGTGACAAATAGTATTCTTTGGGAGATGTCTAATTATACTTCCATCTTTTCCCAGAGTTTAATATTTTAGCTTTTACTTTTTTTATATAAAATGCCAGTATTATTTCTATGCCTTTCATGCTTTAACTTTCTTGCACTAGTATCAGTTTCTGTACTTGTGAGTTGAATTTCCAAAATTGTTCTTCAATTGACTCTTAGATCCCTGGATTCTTATATTCTAATAGTTCTTAGGATGAGAGAGACATGATGGACTAATAGCCGAGTGCCTGTTGTTTTGGAAGAGGTCATTGGATGCAACTGCCCCCAAATAGGAGTTGTTCAGAGACAAAAATTAAAGAATTAGTTAACTATTAGTATTGAATATTTTGGATACTTGTTTTTCCGTTCTTGTACTTCCATCCTCACATTAATGTGAAATGAATTATTTACTATCAAAAAATTAAATAATTAAATATATTCTTTGGCAAAAGAGAAATGGTTTGTATTACAAAATTATATTTCTAGGCCTGTTAAGAGTCTAGAAAAAAGAGCTTGCTGGAGCTCCCTGGGACAGTGGAGCAAAAAAAGAGAGAACTGTGGCTGCTGCCTGAAATATCTTGGGGCAGGGACCAGTCTCAGGAGAGCTGTTTAAAGGGCAAGTTGGCAGACCCCTCAAGGGCAAGAGACTTGAACAGAAACTTCTCTGGAGATGACAGACAAATGGCCAACAAACATGTGAAAACATGCTCTTGGTCCCTAATCATCAGAGAAATGAAAATCAAAACCATTCTGAGATATCACCTAACCCCAGGGATATTAGTCCACATCAGAAAATCTTGAATCTGCAGAAGCTGGTGCAGATGTGAGAGAAGGGAACACTTTTGCACTGCTGGTGGGAGTGCAAACTAATACAGCCTCTATGGAAAGAAGTATGGAGAATCTTTCAAGAACTAAAAGCCAATCTTCCATTTGATTCCACAATTCCATTATGAGGTATCTACCCAGAAGAAAAAAAAGTCATTTTATTACAAGGACTTTTGTGCCAGAAAGTTCATTGTAGCTCCATTCACAATTGCTAGGACACGGAATCAACCCAGGAATGGATTAATAAACTGTGGCATGTGTACAGCACGAGTATTGCTCAGCCACAAGAAAAGATGGAGACTTACATCTTTTGTGTTTACCTGGATGGAGTCCATACACATTCTTCTTAGGAAAGTATCTCAAGAATAGCAAAGTAGTCAATGTACTCAATATTAATATGAAACCAATATATAAGGAACAACACACCCACACAAAAGAAAAAAGCACAAGTATAGTCTAGCAGGAGGGGAGAGCAGGGGGAGGAAATGGGGGAGTAGGGGAGTGGACAGCGGGAGAAGGGAAGGTAATTGGCCAGATCTCACCTGATGTGCAGTGTGAGGGTGTTCAGCACACGCCCCCTGGTGGGTGGGATCTCACCTGATGTGCATAGTGTGAGGGTGCTCAGCACGCCCCCTGGTGGATGGGATCTCACCTGATCTGCACAGTGTGAGGGTGGTCAGCACACCCCCTGGTGGACGGGATCTCACCTGATGTGCACAGTGTGAGGGTGCTCAGCACTGCCCCCTGGTGGGGGGGATCTCACCTGATCTGCACAGTATGAGATGTTCAGCACACACCCTGGTGGGTGGAATTTCACCTGATGTGCACAGTGTGAGGGTGCTCAGCACGCCCCCTCGTGGGCGAGATCTCACCTGATGTCACAGTGTGAGGCTGCTCAGCACGCCCCCCTGGTGGGGGGGATCTCACCTGATCTGCACAGTATGAGATGTTCAGCACACACCCTGGTGGGTGGGATCTCACCTGATGTGCACAATGTGAGGGTGTTCAGTATGCCCCCTGGTGGGCGGGATCTCACCTGATGTGCACAGTGTGAGGTGCTCAGCTCCCCCCCACCATGAAGGGCTCTACTACAACTTGAACTTCACCTTAGAAATGAAAACTATGTAACTTAACCATTTGTACCCTCACATCAATCTTGAGATAAAAAAAAAAAGACAACAGGCAAACATAAAAAAATAATAAATAAAGGCCATGTTGAAAAAGAATAATGTTTCCTATTTTGTAAAATGAAAAAAAAAAAAAGAAAGAAAGAAAGGAATAAAAAGGAAAGGAAACATCAGCCCCATCTCAGCCCCTTCTATTTTAATCCCTGTGGATTAGGCACTTAAATCTTTGAACTCTTTGCCCATAACTAGCCTCTGGCGAGGACTTCCAGTTGCTTTGGTTTTGCTTTCATATGCCACACAGCTGAGGAAGGACATGCCAGAGACTAAACACCAGTGTGATACAAAAAATCTGTCTTGTGTTTCCCTTGACAAAATTGCCTTTCTGAGGAAATTCACTGTATCTTAAGGAGAAAATGGGCCACAGAGGAAAAAACAAGTCTTTACATTTCCACTGTGTGTGTAACATTTGCTATGAAAAGGAAATGACCCACGTGGAAGGGGCTAATAGAAAAGATATATGGAAGAGTAGCAACATTAAAACTTACCTGTCATGACTGTTAAGAAAAGAGTTAAGTTGCTGCTAGTTTTTCCACCAAAAAATAATTAGGAAGATTTTCTTGTTTGTACGTTATTGGTTAGGTGATGTTTGGCAAATATCAGCCAAGATGGCATAAATTCACCACATTGCTCGCCATTGAGTCCCAGTTATGCTCGTCAAGTCTTCCTTACTCTATAACCTAGATTTTCTGTTTAGTTCTGTAAGTGAGACACTACTTTGAATGTGATGTTTCTGCTGTATAACTAGACTGCCAATGCCATAAACAGAATTGTCTTAGCCTTGAGTAGGTAAACGGAATACTGGAAAGACATTTGGGTATGAGAGAAAAATAATGTCAAATTTAAACAACAAAGCTTCCTTAAAAATTAATGATTGATATGATGGCAGCTTTTGTGGGAGGTGAGGCAATGATATCGTTAAATTGATAGAAATGAATACTTTATATGAAAAGAATTATTATTAACTTTGCAATGAATGTTCTGTTTGTGACTTAGGGATTTATTTACCACCTAGTCTAATAGAGTAGTTCTCAAACTTTAGTTTGTGGAAGTATCACCCTTTTTTGAATATGTGAAAACAGACATTGCTTCCCTCTCCTCTCTCCAGCTGCAGTTTGCGATGCAGTAAGTAGGGGTGAAGGCCAACAATCTGCATGGCTTTCTCAGGTGGTGCGATACTTACTAAGCCCAGAGAAATACCAGCCTGGTCTATTATTGCCAAAATGGGTCAAAGGTCTTGTTAAATTTCCCAACTATGATTTATAATTTTTATAACAATGGTATTATGAATATAAAATCCCAAAATTTGAGAGGAAACCATGGAGACTGTAGTCATTGAAAATGAGAATTTTAATGATGCTCTAAAATTTTGCTCTGGAAAGGCAAAACAATTTTGCAACCTACAATCATGTACATAAAATCCTGACTACTTCAGAAAGTATTGTGAAATGATACACCATCTTTTACCTGGATTACTGAATAGGTACAGGGGAAAATTAGAATCATGGGATAAATTGATTGAGATGTCCAAAACCCAGTTATGGACAACACTAATACTCATCAAAGAAATGCAAATCAAAACCACCCTGAGCTATAACCTAACCCCAGTGAGATCGACCCACATCACAAAGTCCCAAATCTGCAGATTCTGGCATGGATGTGGAGAGAAAGGAACACTTCCACACGGCTGGTGTGATTGGAAACCAATACAGACTCTATGGAAAGAAGTCTGGGGAATCCTCAAAGAACGAAAAGCTGACCTTCCATTTGATCCCACAATTCCATTACTAGGTATTGACTCAAAAGAAAAGCAATAATTTTACCATAAAGATATTTACACTAGAGGTCACCTAGTGCCTACTAGGGGCATTTCTGACACCAAACTGATGCAGACACACAGTTGGTCTATTGCTAATGGCCGAGGAAAAGAAAAGAGAAGCTGTCTCCGATAATAAGAAAAGCACAGGGGCCTCAAAGAGGCCAAGGAAAGCCTCTCTGGGAAATGATGTTTGATCTGAGACCTAAGAACTTGCATTTGGAGGACAAAGAGAGTAAAGCACAATAGAGAAGATAAAAGATGAAAGTGAAAGAAAATGACTGGAGTGCAGAGAAAGGGATCCAGACATCAAGTTGAGAGCATCCCTGTGGAGAAACCCAAAGTGAGAACTGAGGCCTCCCACAACAACTGAACGGATACACAGATACCAATATGTTACCACTGCCTACAGTATTCAGCCACCAGCTGCACAGGAGTGTAGCTTGGAAGTAGGAGGATATGCCATACAGCCTGATGGAAGGACCCAGCAGCAGCATCTATGAAATTGTGACAAAATCAAACTTGAATCCCATGAAGCTTCTAGGCCCAACCTCCAGTCTTCAAGAAATGCAGAGGCCAGACAGACATGTTCACCTATACTTCAGGAATTCAATCAGCAAAATCCAGACAGTGGGAAATTAACTATCTCAAGGAAGAAACAAGGGAGCTGGAGGGACTGACTTACAAACTCAAAGAGACCCAGGAAGTCATATCCAGGAATCTTATTTCTGAATCATTACCTTTATAATACTAAAAAAAGCATTTATGAGATAATTCAAAATTGAAATTGACCAGTGACTGGCAATTTGATGATATTAAGGAAATGTTGATAATTTTGGGTGTCATAATGGTATTGTTATATTAAATAATGTCCATGCAAAAAAAAAAAAGATATTTACACTAGAATGCTTATTGCAGCTCAGTTCGTAATTGCCAAAAGGTGGAAGCAACTCAAGTCCCCATCAACCCATGAATGGATTAACAAACTGTCGTATATGTACATCATGGATTCCTATTTAGTTTTAAGAAAAGGTGGAAATTTCATATCTTTCATGTTTACCTCGATGGAATTGAAACACACTCTTCTTAGTAATGTATCTTTTTACAAATTATTTCTTAATAGCATAACTGTGTACATTAATGCAATCATGGGGCACAGTGTGCTGTTTTCATATACATTTTGAAATACTCTCATCAAAAAGTAATATACCTTAAGAATGGGAAAAAATATTCATTGTTCTCAATACTAATATAAAACCAATATATAAATAACTACATGCCCACACAAAAGAAAAATGCAAGTATGGTCTACTAAGGAAAGGGGAGAGGAGGAGGAGGAGGAGAGGTGAGGGGAGAGGAGCGAGGGCAATCGGCAGGCTCTGACCTAATGTGCACAAGTGTGAGGGTGCTCAGCACGCCCCCTGGTGGGCGGGACCTCACCTGACGTGCATGGTCTGCGGGTGGGTCCGCACGCCCCCTGGTGGGTGGGCTCTCACCTAATGTGCACAGTGTGAGGGTGCTCAGCACACCCCCTGGTGGGTGGGCTCTCACCTAATGTGCACAGTGTGAGGGTGCTCAGCACACCCTCTGGGTGAAGGGCTCAACTACAACTTGAACTTTACCTTAGAAATGCAAACAGTGTAACCTAAACATTCATATTAATTTGAAATTTAAAAAAGCAAATGCTAAAACATGTAATACTAAAACAGTTACCACATATTCTATATATATAGAAACTCAATTCCTTGAGGGGAAGATATAAACATTGATACCATATCATGCCTGTTACTGTCATAGACTGTTTGTTGCTGGTATCAATATCATTGTCAGTTCTACCAGCTAGTTACCAAATATAATTAATAAATACATTTTATGTCTGAGATCATGGATGGTCCAATGAAGACCAGCTCTAAATAGAGGTAAAATAGTTATCAATATTGTGACTGGTGTAAGATGACAGAACACCCTTTCTTCACAAATAAATAAATACAATTTAAGAAAAAAAATTCACTATTGGGGTCCCAATGATTATTATATATTATAGAGTTTGGTTTCTGGCATTACCTTTTTAACTTGTACATGTGTTATCTAGAAGAAATAAAATAATAAATTTTCACACAGTATGGAATATGGTACCAAATTTGTTTTTTTTTTTTTTTAGAGAAAAGAATGATTAGTAATTTGAGAGGATTGAAGATTTTTACTTAAAAAAAAAATGGACAAGGGTGGGCTTGGTGCCCATAGCTCAGTGGTTAGGGCACCAGCCACAAGCACTGGGGTTGGAGGGTTCAAACCCAGCCTGGGCCTGCTAAACAACAATGACAACAACAACAACAAAAATAGCTGGGCATTGTGGTGGGCGCCTATACTCCCAGCTACTTGGGAGGCTGAGGCAAGAGAATTGCTTGAGGTTGCTGTGAGCTGTGATGCCACAGCACTCTACCAAGGGTGATACAGTGAGACTTTGTCTCCAAAAAAAAAAAACAAATGAACAAACACAGCTTGGCACCTGTGGCTCAAGCGGCTAAGGCACCAGCCACATACACCTAAGGTGGCGGGTTCGAATCCCCAGCCTGGGCCCGCCAAACAACAATGATGGCTGCAACCAAAAAATGGCCAGGCGTTGTGGCGGGCGCCTGTGGTCCCAGCTACTTGGGAGGC
>CAUYTI010047003.1:0-11419 GCA_963575145.1 Galago senegalensis
CTCCAACTCCTGGGCTCAAGCGAGTCTCCTGCCTCCACCTCCCAAGTAGCTGGGACCACAGGCGCCCGCCACAACGCCTGGCCATTTTTTGGTTGCAGCCGTCATTGTTGTTTGGCGGGTCCGGGCTGGGGATTCGAACCCACCACCTTAGGTGTACGTGGCTGGCACCTTAGCCAGTTGAGCTATAGGCGCCGAGCCAAGGGTAGGCCTTTCAATCAACTTTTAAACATTTATGTCAAAGTCTTTCCTCTGGCGTACATACTTTCTGCCTTCAATTCCATCAATCTAGTTTTTTGCATAGGCCAAACTTGGATGATGTAGAGATATTGAGTTGAGGTCTGGGACTACTTGTCTTAGGCTCAAGTCAAGTTTCTTTCTGTATTTACTTCATCAGCCATTGTAGCAATCCAAATACCAGCTTCATATATATGCTTTGTAAGTTTAACCAATTCCTCATTCCAGCAGGGTGTGGAATGAGATTTGATGAAATAGGATGAGCAAAGCTCAGGGCACTTGCAGAAGAATTCTTGAAAGAAAATCTGGTAGTTAACAGAATCAGTTCAGAAGGCTGGTAACATAAAAGCTGAATGCATGGTGGCTGTGGAACACGGTCACCCACACTATCCATTAACCAGTGTGATGAATTTGGGCAATGTATCCCTTATTCAGGACCTGAGTTTCCTTTATTCCTGAAAGATGAATGAGGTCACAAACCAAATGAAATCCAGGGCTGCTTCCTGCCAGAGCATTCTATAGGTTTATGAAAACACCATAAACATTTTAGATAAGTACATCTTCAAGTTTAACATCGAGGTATTCTTTCTTTACAAATTCATTTGTATTTTCTGGAACTAGAAATTGTGAAAAGGTAGAAACAAATACAGGAAAGGGGAATAAAATTTTTGAAATAGGAAAGAAAAAGTTCAGATAGAGACAAAATACAAGAGGAAATGTCTAATGTGAGGGGATAGAGAGTGATTTGGGAACTCAAGTTTCTGATGGAAGCGAAAGATTCAAAGTTCTTATCCCAAGCACACCCTTTTCATTATTGTAACACTTGTCTAAATTATTTATGTTTGTTTTCTAGTTGAGCTCCATGATCGTCACCTTCCCCAGAAGATTGGGAAGGCTTGGGGAGCTAGAATCTTATTTGATTTAGGTTTATTTCCCCCACTATATTTTAACCCTCCAAAAATGGCACAGTTAATAAATACGCAGCATTAAACTGAACTTTCCTGGGGAATAAAAATGAATGTGCCCTCTATTCATTCTGGCACTATTTTTCTCCTCCCTAAGTGCAATGGGCAGCAAAGGTCAGTGGCAGAAGGAGGTTTCAGGCTATAGTTTTTCTCTGTTCTTATCTCCCCTTCTCCCTTAGTCTTTTGAAACACCCAAATGGCAAACCTATCGGTCAGGCCTGAAAATGACCACACAGATAACAAGATAGGAGGTTTCTTTGGCTGACTCCAAGGACAAATGCCCAGATTTCCAGAGTTCCAATCAAGGGTATTCTCAGAAAGACTTGGCACCATACTTTTCCTTCTTCGTATACAGTCGATGTGAAGTGCCGAGAGCTGGGTCCTACCAAATAAAATCCAAGCCTGCCTCCTTGGATTGGTAATAAAGACCTGTTTCTTCCTTTCTGGGACTTGGGATCAGCTTTTTGTCTTTGGTTATTCGGAACATAATGGGGTTGATACCTGTTGTATTACTCTAGAGCATTCTGTCACTTGGCTGGTTAAAAAGGTGGGAGTGAGGGGTGGAGGGGGGGAAGGAAGCTGTACTTGATCCTTATGGAAGCCAGTTAAAATTAATTGGAAAAAGCTTTTAAAGACCCAAGATGCAGACCAAATGTATCTCCAACCCGTGGCCTCATCCCGCACTGAACGCGAAGGTCACTGGCGAAGCTGCAGATTTATGCGGAAGGGGTGGGTGATGGAAAATGAGACAAAAGCATTTGGATTTTATTATTCCATTTACTCTGACCCTGGGCCATAAAGGGTTTGGAGAGCCTGTTTTATGTATTCAGCTGGTTGCCACACTGACAGGCATTTGGAGCCACTTAAATAAACCACCCTGGTCCCACAGCTGCAACAACACCGTATCAAATATAGGTTAGGGTTGAAACGTGGAGTCTGCAACTCGGCCTCTCCAGCAGGTGCACGGAGAAGAGTTTTTTGTTTGTTTTTTTGTAGCCCTTGTTTTTGGAACAGCTTCCTTATCCATCTATTGATTTGATTTTAAAGCTGACTTGGATCCTAGAATGGATTCGGTTTTTGCATAAAGGGTGTGCAATTTGGTTTGACCCCTGTTTTCCAAGAAGGCTCTATCTTGTCCTAGTATTTGAGTTGAGTATCACAGAGGCTGTCTAGTGGCAGAAAGCGGGTGAGTTTTTGTTGCGTTTTGTTTTGTTTTGTGAGATTTGTGTTGATCCGTGTACTTTTAAATTTTGTTTTAAATTGTCTTATTCTACTTCAGTGAATTCTTTAAAACCAGCTCGGTTGTTGAGAGTTACAATTGAAAAGTAGACGGCGGTGGGTGGGGAGCAGAATTCAACATGGAAGACAATGAAATTGAATCCACAAGTGTGCCTTGGTGATAGACAAAACATATGTCTAGGTTTTTTGTTTAGGTGTGGCCACATGGGAGCTCAACAGAGCAAAGAAGGAAACCTGGAAGAATAGCAGATCCTTCATTGTGGATAATGCCTCACAGGTTTCCACACATTTCCTATGTGTGCCTCATCCCAGAGCAGATAGTGTTTCCATTTTACAGATGTGGGAGCTGAGATGGAGAAAGGTTAAATGACGTGTTGAAGGGCCACATGATCAGAAAGGGGCGATCTCTCAGCCTGTGGCATTGCCCACATACACGATTCTTCTTATAGCAAGATCTTTGCCTGCTGCCCAAGAAAGATGTGATTACCAGACAGAATCCAGGTGCTCTGATTCTGCAAACCAGAGAGACTCAAATGTTCAGGGGTGCACTGAAACGCAGGCCTTAACCTGGCCTGTCACCTGGAGAACGCACTTCCTCAGATCCCCAAAGAGGGTGTGGACAAGCTAATTGAAGTGATCTGTTTTATTTCATACTGTTCCTTTTGTGTCTGTTCTTCATAGAAAAGCCATCAGGGCTTGGAACTATTAATCATTTGTCACCAAGACTGATTTTGCCTTTCTTTGTCCTCTGTAGACACTTACCCAAAAAACACCCTGGAAGTTCCACTATGGTATTTGTATTCTTTGATGTTTCTTCCAGTGTCTGAAGATCAGGGAAATTACTGACAGAAATGTTGCAGTTATTGAAATTATATTGTTTTTGTTTCCAGATTTTTGTCAGTACTCTATCGTTAACGTCTAATATCTCAACGGGGCTCCCAAACACAGCTTTAGAAAAGCTATGGGAAAAAAATAATTTCCTAATGTATTTTATTTTTCCAAATAATTAAAAATTTTAGAGTATAAAATCTATATTCCTCAATTTATTCTCTGGTTCAAATTGGAAACATACACTGAAAGAGATATAAATAATATTATATTATTTAAGGTATGATATTAACCCACCATTTTTTTTTGACTATATTTTTCCATTGATTTTTTTTTCCCCTGTTAATTTTGTAAAGGGGAATGAGACTCATCTTCCCAGGTGAACACGGTAGAGCTGGGAATGTTACTTCGTTGGCATTTCTCCAGGATTCTACACTGACTTACCACATTCATGTCAAGCTTGCCAAAGATGACACATGGCCGCGTTTTCAGAGGAATCTTTTTGAAATTCCACCTGCCCTTCCCTCTTTCTCAGAATCAGTTCTCTGCCTAGTTTCAGCAGCCCACCATATCCCCAGTGCCAAGAGAATCAGAGCTGAGTGCCAGGGTTGGAAATCTGTCAAACTTCTAATGTAGTCCAGTGGTGGATTGAAATTATGACTCTGTGTGCTAAATTCCATGTGAATATTTGGCAATTAAAGTATTAATATGTTGCTCAGGTCTTAAATATTTGTTTCAAATTCAGGCCTTAGTTCTGGGTATTTTCCGGGCCCTTGTTTTGCCCATTCATTTCTTCCCCTCCTATCCCCTCGTTCCTGCCCTCTCAGGCCCTGTGAGATGTGCAAAGCTTCTTATGATCCATCTTACTCTAGGATGCCTCCTCTTTCCTGAAGTTCTCTGGCTTCAAATTGACATTTATTTTCCCCCACCAACTCCTAATCAAAACTTTCTCTTCTGCAGTGCAGTGAATCCCAGCTGGCTGTTCTGGAGAAAAGTACATAGTAATTGTGTGAACATTGTTCATGCCAAAACATGAAGAAATGATTGGCTAGTCCCAGGGAGAAAGGGAGAATGTGTTGATTTAAATGGGTACCAGTCACCACATTTAAACACTGAACTGTCACCGGTAGAATAGATGACATCATATTTTGACAGGAGAGGAGTTATCAAAATGTCTTGCCTCTTCCAAAGAGCAGCGACTTCTCTCCTTTCCTCATTCCCAATTCTTGTGCCTTAGATACATATGAGCTAGGCACACAAAGTTCCCCTTTTGAATGGCTGCTGACCTTTGCTCTACCTCAGGCCAAAATAGGTTTAACACTTATTTTTCACTGGACTGGCCAGCCACCTGGTTGCAACCAGCTGGGCAGCTGGGTATCAGATAGTGATGTTCTTTCTATATTGAACCTTGTAGCATTTTCGAGGCTATTGCATAGTTCTTTTCTTTTTATTCTTTTTGGCATGATCACTTGGAAGAGAGCTATGGAGAAGTTGTGGGATCCATTTAGAGTCTCTGCTCAGTGCCTGGGTACATCTAAAGATAGCTTGCGATCTGTGATTGATGTAAGACAGAGTGAAAAATTCACCCACTTCTTATCACAATTCCTGAAAATTCTGAAACTCTTTCCCAAAACTGTTCACTGCACTGCTAAGCTGATTAAACAGCTCTGTGAGCCCACGTGTGTGTTTTAAATGGATGTATAGCATAATAAAAGCTAATGGTGATGCTTGATGACTTTTGTTGAAATTGGGGCACCTGCGTTTTAATTGACATTTCCCCCCCTGAAGCACAGCTTTGGAACGTCTATTCCAGCCCACTTGCAGCAGGGTGGAAAATCGCTGGATTTTTAAGTTCGCCAGCCAGCCATCAGATGGAATTCATTTGTGGTGGCACAGGGTGGCTTAACTTCAGCTTGGATCCTGAAACTTGGAGGAAAAGTCTGCTGAACTACACGGGGATTTTACACTGTCTAAAGTTAGAAATGCTCTGAACTTGATAAGCAGCTTCCCTCACCCCTATGTTGACATTTCTAGGAAATGTTACATAAAGAGAGACCAAAAAGATAAAATTAAACTCTACATTACAACTCTGGCAAAAATATCTGTTATTGTGGTAAAACTACATGGAAATTTTAAGCAGCACAAATTACTACCATGTGCACAGAGTTCTTGCTGGGGTTCGCACCCTCCTTGCAGACAAAGAGAGACAAAAAATATGCAAATCTCAAGTAAAGCAAATTCACACTTTTCTTTAAAGCAAAAAAGCCTTGATATAATTTGGAGCAACCAGTCTGCTTGAGTAATGTTCTTATATGTAAGTGGAAATCCTTTTTGCTATTTACACTACTGATTTCTTTAATCTCCCCTTTGGAATTAATAGACAATAACATCAGATTGCTTCCTCGGCTGCCCCAGCACATGTGCGTATTTACCCAAGTGTCTAGAGTGGGGATTGTACACATATCTCTAATCCACCTGCCTGTGTTAGTTAAAAGCCCAGATAAAATCAGCAGCCCTTAGATCTTAACCTTTTAAGTCTGAAATGTTTTTAAAGTCTGGCCATAGCAACTGAAGCCAGGGTGTGCTTGGGGAGGGAGGAGGAGCCGGAGAAAGGGGAAACAGTCAGAGAATTGGTATATAAAAATCGTCTCAGCTTGAGCCAGTGTTGCATGCAAATAAGCCAAAAATGTTATAACGATAGTGACAATATCCATAAAAACTGGAGGCTGAATCCCAGTAGATAGACAGAATCCACTTTATGAAACATCGACACGCTGCTCTACCTGGCTACCCGGCTGTTTGGACAAACAACTTGAATTTCCTTTCAATTTTCTGTATGTGTAGATTTTGAAGAAAGGGTGGTGGGAACAGGAGGCCCAGATATTTTCTAGATACAAGTAGCTGAATGACAAATGCTAACCAGACAAAAAATACAACAAACAAACAAACAGAAAAAACAAAAAACAACCTCCTTTTATTTATCAGCATTGAATTCTCTGGTGCGATCACTTACCACAATCACATGCCATGTTTTACCAGACTTGAGCTGTAGATCTAAAGGAATGGACTAAATCCAAACAAGAAATACTTGAAACCTTTACTGAACACAAGTCAGGAGTTTGCAAATAACTCTAGCTCAGAATTTTCTGTACTCCTTGGACTGGTCTCTTGCTCTAAATAAATTAAGTGGTGGTAGATGCAGCTTCTGAATTGGGAATTTACTTTCTTTTTCTTGACCATTTACTTTACATTACTTAACTAAAGAAAAGGGAAGAAATTAAACAGAAAAGCAATTATAGTGTCTTGATACGTCTCTTATGATCTATCAATAGAGTGAAAATAACATATGTTTTCTATATCACAGATCCAAGGCAAAACTGGATATTTGTCATTAAGAAAATGATCAAAAGATTGTTTTCTGAAACCGTTTGTTTAGCATATTTAGTTAAACGGGCTGATATTATTAATGTGGCATTTCTCTACTTGAGGAGTTCTCTGTTAATGACCGTTTGAACACAGCTGCTTGCTGGGCTTATGCCTCTGGTGGGGATCTGAAGGCTCATCTTTCCATTTCTTGTCTCCTCTCAAGCTTTCCTTGAGGGCCAGCCCTATATTTTCTTTTTCTACATGCCCTTGGATAGAGAGTGAATGCCAAGTACCTATTTATCATCTCACTGCTTGAATTACTTAATAGCAAAAGCCTATAAAATTGTGACTGAAATGCTTCCCCAAAGTCCCACTGCAAGTTTAGCTTTATTGGAGTCAGCTCTTGCTACTGCTACCTGTGACGTGGGCCAGTAAGGTTGACGCTCTTGGTTCCTCCACTCAAGAGGAGAGCAAACATAGTCACTCTGTTAAGAGTGAGCTGGTCTGAACTTTCTACACCCTTAGCTCTGAATTCTCAGGTTCCCTCTCTTTCTGGTGCCAGCCGTAAGGGCAAGTTGAATATCTAAGTCATATGCCTACTGGCAATGAACTGCTGTATACCAAGCATTGCCCCAGTAGCTTTATGTCATTAATCTTTATGTCATTATCTCATTTAATCTTCATTGCAACCCTGTAAGATCAGTCTCATTATTGTTCTTTTACTGACAAAGGCACTGACTCAGTGATGTTAAGAACTTGCCTAAGCTCATATAGCTCCCAGGTGGCAGAGCAGGGATCCAACCTGCATTTGTCACACACCATGCCTCACAATGAAAATAGCCTCATTGCTGTTTCTTGCTACGTATGTCCAACAGTGTCAGCCTTCTGAAGTGTTTGTTGCCATTCTGTCAAAATGCATTCCATCTACAATAAAAAGACAACATGTTCAAATGTCCAATAAGCACACGAGAAGATGCTTGACGTTATTGGTTAGAAAAATGCATAACTGCAGTGAGATAGCACTTCCTACCCATTAGTGTGGCTGTGAAGAAATGGGGAATAACAAGTGTTGACAAGAGTGTGGAGAAATCAGAAACCTCATAATTTTGCTGGTGGGAATGTGAAATGGGAATGGTACAGTCTTTATGGAAAGAAGTTAGGTGGCTCCTCTAAAAAGCTAAACATAGAATTACCATGAAACCCAGGAATTCAACTCTTAGGTATATATCCTTTCCCCAAACCTATGTTCAAACAAAAACTTGTACACAAATGTTCACAACAGCATTATTCACAATAGCCAAACAAATGGAAACAACACAAGTGACCACCAATTGATCAATGGATAACCAAAATATGGTATATCCATTCAGCCATAAAAATAAATGGAGTGCTGATGCACGCTTCAATACAGATGATGCTTGACAACATATGCCAACTGGAAGAAGCCTGACACAGAAGAAAACATACTGAATGAGCCCTTCTATATGAAATGTTCACAAGTGACATCCCACAGAGATACTAGATTAGTGGTTTCCAAGGGCCAGAGGAAGGTGAAAAATGGGAACTGTTTGCTTAATGGGCATAGAATTATTATTATTATTTTTTTTTGGCCAAGGCTGGGTTTGAACCCACCACCTCTGGCATATGGGGCTGGATCCCTACCCTTTTGAGGAACAGGCACTGCCCCAGAATTTATTTTTGAGGTGATAAAAATATTCTGAAATTATATAGAAGGGACGGTTGTACGATATGAATATTGTAAACTAGAAGACCCACTGAATTGTACTTTAAAATGGTGAGTTTTACTACAATAGAAAATGCATGACAGATGTGGGACATGGCCAATACCCTGCTTCTCAGTTACCTTGACTTCATCCTCTTCCCAAAACCAATACTTTTCAAGAGGTTTCTCATAAGGTGAGGAGACTTACCAGAACCCCTCTGCCAGGAAACCAGGGGGGAAGTCCTGCTGATTTTGTAAGGTAAGCTGAGGCTGTTACACTAGGGATACCAAAAGTTGGGACTCGTAATGAAGAGCCCAGTAATTTCTCTCTGCTCTGACTTCAGGGGGTCAAAATCTACACGACTAGGTATCTGTAATGGGCAGAAACACAAATTAGCAATTCTTTTAGGTCCTGGAATAAGGGTGCTGGGTGAACAAGGCCCATAATATAGCTAGAAAAATAAGAACCTTCAGTGCTCATGCAAATGATTCCTTTTAACCAGAACGCTATTATAATACAATCCCTTAGAAATTGTAGAGATAAAGACATTGAATGCGAGAAAGGATGTGGTTCGGCATCTCTTATTTGGATCTTATATTTAGGCTTATTACAAACACAGTGTCTTATGCACGTACATAACTGCCCTGGATGCTAATACATTTACTATATATCTAGATATGTGTTAGATATCCAGCCGTTTGGCTGAGGAAAGTAAATCCAATGAATGTGGAAAAACTCTCCTTTTGACTGTGTGAGTGCATCTTTCTTACTCTCTTCTTCTGACTTTCTCTCTCAATCTAGGCCCAACAAGGGTCCCCATAGACATAGAATAAAGCGGTATTGTTTGGTGGGGGATTTAATTTCACTCCATCACAAGTGACCATCACAGCCCTGTCATTGCAATTTGTCACACTTTTTTGTGTGCTCTATCTTGCTGAAGTCCCATCTCCTCTGCAATCCATTGCATAATCTCCTTCTGTGAGACAAAGCTCCCCAACATAATGAAAGAGGTGGAATTGGGAATAGAAAGTCAATGGACGTAGTTATCAATTTGGGCCCCACACCCCCTGACTCCTGGGATTTGGCCCCAGAAGCCAAAGAGGCGCTAGTGAGGCCTGCTGTGTGTATAAAAAAGGCACCACTGCAAGGTTTGCAGAGGCCAGAGGAAGAGCTGGTGGCCACCGGACTCTGTAATCCAACACCCTCCCAAAGAGACCACCACAGAGGAATGTGAGCGGCTGCCCCATGAGCCCACTGGCACTTGGGCCCTTCAGTTCACAGGACACAGCTGATGTTTAGAATAGCCTCAATTCATTCTCAAAGGAAAAACTGGGAGGGGGGCATCACAAGGGACAATAAATAGAATTTCAGTGCTGGGGGCCAGCTTATACACAAATCTTACGACTATTAACACAAACCAGAATATGCTTTGAGATTAATTCCAGAATTCGAATCCATGTAAACCAAATCAAAACTTCCCTCACTTGGGGAAACACCAACTCCAATCCTTAATTGAGTGTTATGAATAGAATAACATTTCCAGTCAGTCCTCAGTGAGGTAACAGGATTTGCTTTAAAATTTATAGGACACCACTGAGGACTTCTTTCCCTTCATTTCTGGCTACCATAATCAGGAGGGGATTTTTTTCCTTTTTTTTCGGTTTGTTTTTGTTATTATTCTAGACATTTCCAAAGAGCCACCACTGAAGGGCTCGGTGAGTTCCTAACTGTCTGTGTGCCTACGTGTCCCGATTCTAAGCTGTTTGTACGAGTGGGCCCACCTTCCACAACCACAAAGAAGTGGATATTAGAAGTAATAGTGTGCTTTTATGTCAGTGTGTGTGATCAAGAGCATCGCTGGAGTTACTGCCTCATGCACGATGCCTCGGTTCACCCATAGATCTTGTACCAACTCATAATTGGTTATGCTACCTCATTTTTTAAAGTCAGATATAACAGTTAGAGCTATTAAAACAATAAGCAAACTATATCCTAGAAAGAAAGAAACTGATTTTTTTTTTTTTTGCATCCAAAATCTTTTTAATAAGATAGTAGGTTCCAGTGTTAGTTTTTGTAGCCTCCCTGGCCTGTCGGCCTCTGGCACACTCGAACTTGCAGCCCTTGGAGTGGACACAGGGTTTGGTGTGGCTGTGCAGGGTTCCTGGGGCCTTGATGAAATGCTGGGACATCTCCTGGCTCTTGGGAGGACTGGAAAGCAGGACAGTGCCGCTCCTCAGAGGAGTCCAGGGCCAGTTGGGTGAAGGAGAGGATCTTGCCCCCCTCCATCTTGAGGATGTGGGTACCGCCCAGCTGCTCACAGGCAAGGTGCACACCTTCAGTTTGGGCACTTCCTGAACCTGCACAGCACCCCACAACTACAGCTGGTCCGCACAACTACAGCTGTTTTGTTTTCCCAGATGGGAAGTTCATCTTCCAAATCATCTGGGAAAGAGACCCAGTGGCCTCTGGGTACGACTCATAAACAACCTCTTCAGCACATCCTGGGTGAAAGTAGAGTTGGTTCTTCTGGCCAGACACTTGTACTGGGTGACCAACAGCCTCAGGTAAATGTCCTGGCTCTTCAACACCTTGTGTTGAACCTTTTAGTCCCTGTTGTGGTGAATATCAACTCTGGTGATAGCAACTCCCCAGAAACTGATATTTTAAAATTAATTTGTGTAAATAGACAGGGGTGAGGGAGATGTGGGTTTGACATTTGGCTCTACCACTTGTTTTTATGATTTGGGAGAAAATATGTAACTTTTACATCCAGGTTACTCTCCTCATTAAAAGATAAGAAATAGGCTCGGCGCCTATAGCTCAACCGGCTAAGGTGCCAGCCACGAACACCTAAGGTGGTGGGTTCGAATCCCCAGCCCGGACCCGCCAAACAACAATGACGGTGCAACCAAAAAATAGCCGGGCGTTGTGGTGGGCGCCTGTGGTCCCAGCTACTTGGGAGGTGGAGGCAAGAGACTCGCTTGAGCCCAGGAGTTGGAGGTTGCTGTGAGCTGTAATGCCACAGCACTCTACCCAGGGGGACAGCTTGAGGCTCTGTCTCAA
>CAUYTI010047007.1:0-16101 GCA_963575145.1 Galago senegalensis
CGACCCATCCACCCACCCACCTCCTGAACCTTGTCTATCTACCCACCCACCTCCTGAGCAGGTCTATCCACCCACCCACCTCCTGAGCCAGGTCCATCCACCCACCCACCTCCTGAGCCAGGTCTATCGACCCATCCACCCACCCACCTCCTGAACCAAGTCTATCTACCCACCCTCCTCCTGAGCCGGTCTATCCTCCCACCCACCTCCTGAGCCAGGTCTATCCACCCCCCTCCACCTCCTGAGCCAGGTCTATCCACCCCCCCCCCCACCTCCTGAGCCAGGTCTATCCACCCACCCACCTCCTGAGCCAGGTCTATCTACCCATCCACCCCCCCACCTCCTGAGCCAGGTTTATCCACCCACCCATCTCACCGATCTTTTCTAATTTTCTCTCATAACCCTGAACTTCCCGTCATGTCACATGGCTTGTGCTCCTCCCCAAACACTGATCTCTTTCCTCTGCCCTCTTAGGTCCATTTATTCTTTTGTAGGCTTGCCCAGTCCTCAGCCACACATCATACACACGGCCATGTCCAGCAGCCCTCCCCGGCTCTCAGTCCTGGTACCCCCCCACCTCTCCTGTCCAGCAGCCCTCCCCACACTCTCAGTCCTGGTACCCCCCTCTACCTCTCCCAGGGCACTTCTCACTTTCTATTTCCATTCAAAATATTGGAACAAACGCCCTAACTTCTTACTTCACAGGGACTTTTTAAAGGTAACGATTGGCTCTTCACCATACTAATAATCCATAGAGACCTTAAAATAGCATCTTGGACATCATAGGTGTCCAATTAATATTTTGTGCCTGAATTGAAATATAAGTCACTAGCACCATGTTTTCCCATTTGTCCTTTGAAGCAGGATGCATTCAAATGCATAATGTCCGCAAACAAGAACAGCATAATTTACCTTACAGATTTCACACTGAGGACTCCTTTCAGATAGGATCTGGGTCCCAGTTCTCTGAAGGAGATGGCCATCACTACTGATCGCTGTTGATCCACTGCCTGTCTGTGGCTTACTCCCTCCTCCACTCTAAGGAAGCAGTACCTTCACCACGATTCCAGATGACAGGGCCACAGACCAATGATCTCCATTCCCCAGAGATACCCACTGAGTAGTGGTCATGGTGGCTGACTGGTTGGAGCTCACAGGCCGCCCTCTTGGAAGGCACACACCATGCTGCCCTGACACTCATGTCACTCACATGGCATCAGCCGGACACAGCTGCCCACAGAGCTACGTTACTTTTCATATAACTTTGCTCATCTCACTATAGCATTTTAGATTGTAATCCTGGTCTCCATCTTTCTTAATGGCTGCGTAGTATTCCATGGTGTACATATACCACAATTCATTGATCCATTCATGGATTGATGGGCTCTTAGGCATCTTCATGACCTAGTAAACTGCTTCTGTAATTGAGATTATTCATCAAATTGCCTTAAAATATGTAAAGGGGCAACTTCTGGGGAAGCTGATAAGACCCTTGGCAGTATCATGCTTTGTAGGGAACATGGAGATGTAGAACTGAGAGAATGGTGGAGACCCACGTGTCTCATTCCCAGGGAAAGGGCAGTTCATTGGCTCATGCTATGGGTACGTGGTTCCCCTTTTCTACATTGAGCCTTAGAATCTGTGAGGCTGCTGTTGAAAAACATTCCCCTTCAAAGTGAAACCGGTAAGCTGAAAGATGAATGAATTACCTTTTCATTTCTTGGTTTGAGGTTGCACAGAGGCAAAAAGTCCTATTTCCAGATTGAGGCACACAGTTAAACACAAATGGTTTTCCTAAGCTGCTATCAATGCCGACTTCTGCACCTTCTAATTTTATTTTCTCTAGAGGTGGCCATTTCCCTTCATCCTGTAATTGATAAGGAAGACATTCAGTGAGGGCACCGTCACCAAACATGAGGGAGAAAAGGATGGGGAAAGAATGACGAAAATCATTGTCTTTTGGTTCTGAAATGAAAATAAAACCAATGGATTTTTATAGATTGTATAGATTGTTTCACAGAGAAGAGATTTGTTCTCTATGATACGGTCCATGGAATGCAAAGTTTTCTAGCTATGATTTTCTTCCACATCCTTTTTGAATAACCTCTATTTATATAGATTTTATTTATGCCAGCTTGAGAGAGTATCATTTAATTATTAATGCCCATTTTTTCACATCAGAGAAAAAGAATATCAAAAGAAACTGATATCACAAAATATACATGGTTGGTAGTGATGTCGTATCTCCAGTTAGTACTTATAACTATCATGTACTCCATGTCTGTTGTGGGTCAGGCCCTCTTCCAAATTTTTTACATCTATTAACTGGTTTATCTCCACAAATTCTCATGAGGTAGTTACTCTTATCATTGCCATCATTCAGATCAGGAAACATACATGGGCTTGGTGCCCATAGCATAGTGGTTACGGCCCCAGCCACATGCACTGAGGATGGCGAGTTTGAGCCTGGCTCGAGCCAGCTAAACAACTGCAACAAAAAAATAGTCAGGCATTGTGCTGTTCACCTGTGGTCCCAGCTACTTGGGAGGCTGAGGCAAGAGAATCACTTAAGCCCAAGAGTTTGAGGTTGCTGTGAGCTGTGATGCCACAACACTCTACCGAGGGCAACACAATGAGACTCTGTCTCTTAAAAAAAAAAGAAAGAAAGGGCAGTGCCTGTGGCTCAAAGGAGTAGGGCACTGCCCCCATATGCCAGAGGTGGTGGGTTCAAACCTAGCCCTGGCTAAAAACTGAAAAAAAACAAAAAAAAGAAAGAAAGACAGAAAGAAAAAGAAACTGATGCATGGAAAGCATAAAGAATATTTTTCTTTTAAACAATTCCATCTATCATTGGGCAAGAGACAGGAACAGAACCTCCTCTAAAGAAGACAGGCAAAAGGCTAAGAAACATTTGGAAAAAATGCTCATTGTCCCTGATCATGAGAGAAATGCAAATCAAAAGCACCCCGAGAGACCACCTAACCCCAGTGAGAATAGAGTACATCACAAAATATCAAAGCTGCACATGTCAGTGTGGATGTGGAGAGAAGGGAACACATTCTACAGCCTTTATGGAAAGAAGTATGGAGAATTTCAAAGAGCTAAATGTAGACATTCCATTTGATCCCACAATTCCATTACCAGGAATCTACCCTAGTAAATCATTTTATCACAAGGATATTTGCATTAGAATGTTTATTGCGGTGCAGTTCATAATTGCCAACCCAAATGCCCATCAACCCAGGAATGGATTAGCAAGCTGTGGTAGCTGTGTACCATGAAATACTATTCAGCTGTAAAATAGATGGAGACTTTACATTTTTTGTATTTACCCGAGTGGAGTTGGAGCACATTCTTCTTAGTAAAGTATCACAGAATGGAAATGCAAGTATTCAATGTGTTCAATACTACTATGAATCTAATAGAAAAATAACTACATGTCATACAAGAGAATAACACAAGTATATTCAAATGGGGAGAGAGGATGGAGGGAAATGGAAAAGGAGAGGCAGGGCAGGGATTGGTGAGCTCTCACCTGACAGACACCCTGGAGGTGCACAGCACACCCCAAGACGAAGGGCACAACTGCCTCAACCACAGCTTAGATGCACAAACAGTATCACCTAATCATTCGCACCCTCATATTAATCTGAATTTTAAAAAAGTTTTTAAAAGAATACTTTCCTGTAAAGGACAGTAGTTTAAAATATCATAACATGTATGAAAAACAAAATTATCTTACAAGTAAATATTATGCTATTTGTAGTTAATAACAATATATCTCAAAACCTCCTGTCTATGATTGTATCCTTTCAAAAACATCTGCACTGAAATATGATTTACATGCCATCAAGTCACTCATTGTACATGCATAATTCCATGATTTTAGGGAATTTCAGAGTTAGGAAACCATCACCATAATCCAGTTTCAGAACTTTCCCAGTAGCTCCAAAATGTCCTTTGAACCTGTTTGGGCAGGACAAGATTCTTCATTTAGTCTCATCCTAATTTTGCTTGAATTACAGTGTTGTACCCCCCAATCAAAAATTTTCTGTGTGTAAAGGACAACTACACTCCCTCGTCTATCTTACTGCTCTACACTTGGGGTTTTTAACTCCTGCCTTAAGCGAAACTCAATCGCTTGGTTTGGCAATAACTGTTAAAATGATTGTGCCGGAATCCTTCCATCCAGCTCCACCAAGGCTTTCTTATGTCAGTGTTGAGGACAGAGAAGATGTTTTTAAGACTCTGGTTTCCCATAACTTTATATTTTCTTTTGTGAGATGCAGAAAAGCTCCAGTTCCAGCTCCATTTTTCCATCCTGAGCCGAGTCATACATCCAGCTGCTTCACATGTGCGGGTTGATTAATAGCGGGGACGCTGACGGGGTTTACCAGGGAATGGCTTTGTGCGGCCCAAAAGCAACAGACTGAGAGTAAAGGAACAGGGGCTGTGTGTTGTGTTGGCCTTGGATAACATTGGCATCGTAAAAGGAAATATTATTTCTGCAGAAATAATATCAAAGATCAGACTTCTCAGAAAAGAAATAGTTAACAGTAGTGACAAAAACTCAACCCAGAGTAAGCATACATCCCAATTAAATTATTTCTGTAAGGAAAAACACAGATAAGGACATTTGAGACTCTGAAACTTAGTCTCTCTGCTAAAAATAAATCACCTCTAGTTGTTTACAAATTATTTGTTTCAGAGAAAATTTCAGTTTGAACATGTTAGAAATGTTTTTGTTGTTGCTAGGCTTCCTCATCTGAGAAAAAGGGAAGGGTGGGAAGTGGTACCGAGATGCTTCATTTCATCTGGACGCAAATCCACACAGTGAGCAGGAGGTAAAGGCATCATCAGGCCTGAGCAGGAGCCAAATCTCAGCGGAGACGGTGGAGCCAGGACAGACTTAGGGGAGAGGAAGCACACCAATGCCACGTGAGAGGGTGCGTGGGGCACGTCCGGGGATGGACTGAATGCTGCGAGGCCAAAGCAAACTTGAGGAACGAGCGTCCCTCAGAGCCTTACTAATGATTCTGAGGGCACTTTATCTCCAGGTGGCAGTTTGGAGGCACCCCTACCCCTGCCAATGGCTGAGAACCGTCACTCCCTGATAACTAGGGGACGATGGCCTCTGTCCACAACATTGGCGATAGAATCAGGGGGTGGTGAAGCCTCATGAGTAAGAGGAAGGAGAGATGCAGAGCGCCTTTGCTGCAGTGAGCTTTGCTGTCTCTGTCCTGTGAATGAACAGAAGTCCTGACTCTGCACTGCAGGCCCCTCACTACATGATCACACATGCATGCACGTGTTTGCTTATTTCTGTACTGCAGGCCCCTCACTATGCAATCACGCATGCATGCATGTGTGTGTTTATTTCTGCATGCCTTCTTTTTTCCTCTGTAAGAAAGGATGAATGAAGAACAGAGAACAGAAGGTCAGATGAGCATGAAGTCAGAGCCTTGCTCAGATGGAACCAAGCTCCCTGTCACAGCCTGGTGATTTTTCTCTAATTGCTTTTATCAAGAAATCGAGATGAAGACAGTTTCACTGCCACCAAAGTTGTAGCAACTCTCTGGTTGAAAAGGAAGTGCGTGACTAAGATACTTCCTCCTTAAATATGGTTACCACTCTTTCCCCACTTTTATAAAGATGCCTGGCTGCAAACTCAGAATTCTGTGCTTTTCTTCTTAGTTTTCCCGAGTGGGGAATCACTTTTCAGGAGGGATGAATTTATGCTGCATCACATCATTTCCTGACACCAGGGAGACTCAGGCTCCAAGAAGCACAAGCAGGTCTGGAGCTCAGGGAGTTCGTGTGGGGGGACTAATGCGTCGTGATGTGCCCAGACAGGCTTCCTGTGGAGAGTCAGCCACTGGCAGGGATGTTATGGTGTTGGAGTCTGGGCCACTGAGGCTCGACAGCTTTGATGAGACATTTCTGGCCCAAATTGCATGGCTCAGTTGTCACCATAAACTATCCGTGAGACTATGACGACACTTGGTACTTTCATCACAGCAGAAAGACTATAGAGCAGTAAAACACAGCCACAGTGTGACTTCCTTAAAAGTTGCCAGAAAGTTACCAAGTTAGTAGTAAAAGAAGACGTTCGGCATCGTAATCTGCAATCAGATGCGAGTCCTAAGAGGCCCCCCTCTGTGTTCTTTGTATTGTTCATTTGTAGATGGACTTTAGTGCAGATGAGCTGAGTTTGAAATTTCACTGCACCACTTATTAGGTCACTTGTGTGACCTTAGGCATGTGACTTACTCTCTCTGTGCCCCAGTTTTTTATTTGTAGAAGGGTTATTGTAAGGATTGAGTTAGCATGTGTATAAAATGTTCAGAACCCTGCCTGGTGCTTCATGTATGTGAAAGTCCAACAACTAAGTTTGTGAACTCATCTTAGAAAAAGGGCTACATGCCTCATTGCTGAACCTCACCATGGCCACTTTCAAAGTTACCTCCCCTTGTGAAGCTACATACTGTCCCCAACACCTGGTCTACCCTTCAAAGCAATTTAGGAACTCTTTTTCTGGCCATCAGAGCTTCCGTCTTATGGCAGGCACACAAAAACACACAACAATAATGAACACCACTGAGCAAGACACTTCAAGACAAACATAGCTGTGAGGTGCTGATAGACCAAGGTTATGAAACCTCACTGAGTTGTCTGTACAGTGCTGCCAACACAAGTGCAGGGGGTTCATGCACTTAATGGTCAGACCTCATGCACTGACATGTATATATACTACTTTCCATCACTATAAAGGAAGGATTTTCCTTTTCCTCTGAGGAACCAAATGAGATTAGCAAATTAGGAGTATGGTCTGTTGTTCTTAAGTATGACACTGTAAGACTACCATCCTCTCTTTTCAGAAGACAAACAACAGATACACATGTATGAATTGGGGAGAAAACACATGATGTGTGCTAAATTCCTGTGTAAAAAACTCTTTGTGCATCTGAAAATTATAGTTGCCTACTGATTTATTTTTTTTTGAAACAGTCTCACTATGTGGCCCTTGGTAGAGTGCCGTGATATGACAGCTCACAGCAACCTCAAACTCTTGGGCTTAAGTGATTCTCTTGCCTCAGCCTCCCAAGTATCTTGGACTACAGGTTATTGGCTGTTTTTTGTTGCAATTGTTTAGCTTGCCTGGGCCAGGTTCAAACCTGCCATCCTAGGTGTATGTAGCTGGTGCCATAACCACTGTGCTACAGGTGCTGAGCCACCTACTGATTTAATATTTCTGGTAGATAATGCAGGGAAGCCTTCCCATTGAACCTACCTCTTCTGAGAGAACCTATCCTATGACACGTCTCAGAAAACCCATCCTATGATCCATGTCTGAGAGAGCCTATGATCTCATAGAGCCATCCTATGATCCATGTCTGAGAGAGCATATCCCATGATCTATGTCTGAGATAACCCATCTCATGATTCACATCTGAGAGAACCCATCTCATGATCCACATCTGAGAGCCCAACTTATGATCTACATCTGAGAGAACCCATCCCATGATCGACGTCTGAGAGAGCCCATCCCATGATCCATGTCTGAGAGCCCAACTTATGATCCACGTCTGAGAGAACCCATCCCATGATCCACATCTCAGAGAGCCCATCCCCTGATCCACGTCTGAGAGAGCCCATCCCCTGATCCACGTCTGAGAGAGCCCATCCCATGATCCACATCTGAGAGAGCCCATCCCCTGATCCACGTCTGAGAGAGCCCATCCCATGATCCACATCTGAGAGAACACATCCCATGATCCACGTCTGAGAGCCCAACTTATGATCCATGTCTGAGAGAACCCATCCCATGATCCACATCTGACAGAACCCATCCCATGATCCACATCTGACAGAACCCATCCCATGATCCACATCTGAGAGAGCCCATCCCCTGATCCACGTCTGAGAGAGCCCATTCCATGATCCACGTCTGAGAGCCCAACTTATGATCCATGTCTAAGAGAGCCCATCCCCTGATCCACATCTGAGAGAGCCTATCCCCTGATCCACATCTGAGAGAGCCTATCCCCTGATCCACATCTGAGAGAGCCTATCCCCTGATCCACATCTGAGAGAGCCCATCCCATGATCCATGTCTGAGAGAACACATCCCATGATCCACGTCTGAGAGCCCAACTTATGATCCATGTCTGAGAGAACCCATTCCATGATCCATGTCTGAGAGAGCCCATCCCCTGATCCACGTCTGAGAGAGCCCATAAGACTTATTCATAAAGGCCAGACTTACTAAATGCCATAATCACATGAATCCAGAGGTCAGAGGTGTTATTATTGCCATCTTTCCATGGAGGATAAAGAGTTGGAGATGCTTTTTGAATTGTCCAGGTTCACTCAAGTGGACAGAAGCAGAGTTGGGGACTCTGGCCTGGAAGACCCAGAGCTGGTGCTTTTAATCCTGTCTTAGATGGACTTTTTCAACTGTATCTATGGAGCCAGGTAGACATCAGCTTCCCCTAGCAAGATTATGTGTTTTTCCCCAGAAAGCTTTTGAAGCATAGTTAGTAGTCACCCCCTGAGCTAGGTGCTCAGGAAATAGGGATGCTGAGATGAATTTAATTTCTTCTCCAGCCTAGAACCAGGGCAAGTATCATGACTGTTGCCAGTGCCTCACACAGGCCTTGCAAGCAGAAGGATGCAGCCTGCACCTTGACATTTTTATTTTATCTTCAACTTTTTATGTTTTATAAGTGAAGGAAGATGGTACACGTGCCAGGGCCCTGAAGCCTCCCTGGTCCATCCCCCAGGCCCCTCCCTGTCTCCCTGGGGCAGAGTCTTGGCCTCCTGCTCCTGGGCTCCCATCCAGTGATCAGCACTGACCTCTGCCCTGGCGGGTGCTGGGTGGAGATCTGGGTAGGCAGTGGGGAGGAGGCACCAGGACTGGGCTGCACTATCCCACCAAGTGTCCTTACGCCCTAGGAAGTGAAACATTTAATAACAGCTACAAACAGCATGATGAGTCTCGAGATAGTGAGTGGAAGAAAGCAAAGCACTTTTCAACTGCCTTCTGGATGAGGGACCCGATATTTTCATTTTGCACCAGGCCCCACTCATTACATTGCCAGCTACTTAACACTATTTTATAGCCCAGGCTCTTTCAAGAAACTCAGGCCTGAAGATGAATATTTATCAGGAAATAGGAAGCTTCAGTAGGAGCACAGAGGAATACTTGCCTGTCAATGGTGAAAAGAATTCCCACTAATGCCAGAGAAATCTTGAAGCACGTTCTTATCAAGCCGCTGACTGTGCTGAACCTCAGCGCTCTGTGCTCATAGCACAGTCAGAGCTGGCTCTGGGCTTTCCACAAATAATCCCCTCACCTTATCTCCTGAATTCCAGGCTTCACCAGGCCTTGATCCAAACCCATATTTGCTTCCAACTAAATGCAGTTCCTCCTTTCCCCGGGCCTGGTCGTGCTGACGCCATTTTATTTCTCTTAAATGCCATTTTTATCCGGGCTTTGCGGCTGAACTATCAGTTCTCAGTTCCCAGACAGTCCCCACCTCCGAGCATTCCTTCTTTCCTTTGCCCTTAGTTCCCCTTTCCCAGAACTCCACCATCCAGAGCCCTCTCATCTTTGAGAGAGAAGGTCACCTCTTAAAGAGGTCTAACCTGCTCTAAGCCCACCTCCATCCCAGCCATTCCCAGTCTACTGACGCACTTACCACCTCTAAGATTAACTTTCTGTATGTGGTATTTTACTGGGGATGGTGGTATCTTCCCATGAGATAGGGACCCTTTTGCCTCCACTTCTGTAACTTCAAGGCCTCAGTGTCCAGCACATATTTGTTGAGTGAAGAAAGGGCCCTTTCCCTCCTCAAACCCTGAATCGCACCCTGTGTCAGGACGTCACTTTGCTCCCATGCGACTCTGCTTTTTCTCTGGTGTTAACTTCTCCAGGATGGGGAGTGATCCATTTTCATCCCTCCCCAATGCCTAGGAGGGAGTGAGGCTTCAATAAGTCTTCCTTGAATGAAAATAGAAAAATAAATGGTGCCGAGGAGAGCATTTCTTTTCTCTTTCAGAACAACTGGACACAGCACTAAGCCGCAGAGATCAAAACTAATTGCTGGAACCAGAAGCACAGGCCATTAGCATTCCCCGTGTCTGTACAAGGACGGCCTTGGACACTGTGTCATCAACTAGCAGCTCGCAGGAAGCCGTGACCTCTGTTCATCACATTGCCACTCTCTTCAGGCACTTGGTCAGTCGCCCAGTGGCCTGCGAGATGAAAAGTTTCCCAAAATAGAGACCAGGGATGAGTTTTGGTTTTTATGCGGGGATCAGAGAGAGAGGGCGCCTTCTTTATGAGCACTGGGCATCGGTATTATTCTTGTAGAAAAGCACTTTGCTTTTTACCATCAATAAAAACGGAGATGCTCACAAGTCATTGTGCGGATCTAGGGGGTATGAAGAAGTATGGTGGGGATTCATCTAAGACAGACAGGTCTGGGGCAGGAGGGGCCGCCGAATCAGAGTGGCTAAGAAAACAGGCGAGTGATGTGTTCTGGCTGTTCTGAGCAAGAACACGGGACCTGCCGATGAGTTGGGATGAGTTTTCTCAAGCACGGTGGTGAGGTCCGGAGCGCACAAATCTCCCAGGCACCAGAGAACGGAGCTACTGTGCAGAGGCTGGAGATCTGGAGGCCGGCACAGCGGAGGACGGGAATGTTCCAAGGTTCCTTAGCGCTCGCCTTCCTCCCTGCCCGCAGAGAGGAGCTTCTCACAGGGAGACCCTGAGCCTCTGACTTCCCGCGGGCGCTCCTAGGGCTAATGCTGGCGGTGTGCGGCTCCCCTCCCGCCCCAGCCCCGCGGAATCCTCGCGATGGGAGGCCTGGGATGGGCTGCGGAGCTTTCACTCGGGAGGAGAGTAGCCGGATCAGAGAGGGCTTCTGAGGGGAGGGGACACACAGAAACACACAGCATGTGGTACACACAGAAAAACCACCCCTGTGCGAACTGGCAGGATTGAGCCTCACCCTGCGGGTCCAAAGTCACCAGTAGGGGCCAGACGCCAGCTCAGGACGCCCAGGGGCACGGCAGGTGCTGTCGGAGGGCAGTGTACGGTGGGGCCAGGAGTGGAGGGTGGGCAGAGGAGAGCGGTTTTAGAGCGGACCTGAAGGGAAGGTCCTGGAAGCCTCACATGTGGTCTTCTCCCCATGGTGTGACGGGGACAGCAGAGTGAACCCCTGTGGGGCTTTCCTCCATTCAGCCTGTTCCTCTTTCTTCTTCCAGCTGGCCTTTGGGACAGCTTTGGGCTGCAATGCGAGGACCAGGGCAAGGGCCTCGGCCTGAAATCCTGCATATTAACTGGAATTGCTGTTGCAAGCAAACCTGCAGGGGCATAAAGGAGGGAGAAGGCGCCCACTGTCCATGCTGCGTGAAAGAGCAGTTGCTTTTTCTAAGGTGGAGGCTATTAACCAGCTTGATGTAAGAATTCCAAATTGTATATAAAATCAGCACATTATACTCCATAAATGCATTAATGTATACAGTTATGATTTAATTAAAAAACAAACAAGAAAAAGATTATTCTTAACTTTTTATAAAAGGGAAATTTTCTTTAGCTTGAATCAGCCCCAAGCTTGTTGTTTTCCTCCAAGGCACACGTGTCCCTGCTCACTGCCGTCCTTGGCCTGGCTCCTCCAGTCTCTGTGACAGTACAGAGTTGAGCTGACACTCAGAGCTGGCTCCTTCCACTGGCTGGATGTTTCCAGCTGGTGAGTCCATCGTCTACTTGTCAAATGACGCACTGGGTAAAGCAACACTGGCTTTTGGAGACTGGTGGCTTGAGTGTGCCAGACGGTGCCCAGGGCCCCAGCTCCTGCCAGGCCAAAGAAATGGTTCTACCAGCCCTGCTTCCAACCCGCATCTCCCACCAGGTCGGCACAGTCACTGCTGTGCGTGGACAGCCCGTCTGCCTCGGGATTGTCCTGACCACCCCCTCCTGGCCTTCCAGCTCCACCCTGGATCCTCCTCCCGACGTTTCCCACTCAGCAGCTACAGGTGTTGTATCAGTTTTCTTTAGCAGCTGCAACAAATTTGTGATCAACGTAATGTCTTGAAACAACAGATTGCATTTTCTTGCAGGGTCAGAAGTCTAAAATTAGTTTTACTGGTCTGAAATTAAAGTGTAAATGAGTGTGTTCTGACTGCATGCTCTGGAGGGGAATCCATTTTCTCGCCTTTTCTAGCTCTAGAGCCCGGACTCCTGTCCTCCCAGCCTCTGTCTGGAGGAGTCCCCATCCCGGTCCCTCCCAGCCATTCCTAGTGTGTTCACCCTTGGTGGCAGTGCTGTTTGTGTGTATATCTCTCCCTAAACCATAAACTCAATGACCGCAGGCATCATTTTGTTCTGTTTCTCAGCAGAGTCCCCAGTGACTTAGTGACGCTTGGCAACACTTGGCATCCAATAAATATCTGCTCATTAAAAAGGATAATGTGAGACTCAGCACAGAGGCTCATGTCCATAATCCCAGCCCTTTGGGAGGTCAGGGAGAGTGGATTGTTTGAGCTCAAGAGTTCAAGACCAGCTTGAGCAAGAGTGAGACCTCATCTCTGCTAAAAATAGAAAAATAAACTGGGTGTTGTGGTGGGTGCCTGTAGTCCCAGCTACTCGGGAGGCTGAGGCAAAGGGATCATTTGAGCCTAGAGTTTCAGACTGCCGTGACTGAGGCTGATGCCCAGGCACTCTAGCCTGGGTGATGGAGTAAAACTCTGTCTCAGAACAGCAACCAGCACAACCAAAGTTAGTGTGAGGATCTCTGAGAGAGGGTCACTGGCATGCTCGGACTTCTCTATCCAGACTCGGGTCCTAAGAATCGTAACTGTGTCAGATTGGTGGGTAGAGAGCAGATGGGTTCCAGTTACGGAATCTGCTGCTTCTTGTAAGGAACCAATCTGACATTAATTGTGTGGCTGCTGGTGGTTGGGCTAGGACTTCTGATGACCACCTCCTCAGGTGTTCCTGTGAGTCAGGCACTCTGGGTCCCACGTAACAGAAGGCCCCCAGCCTTGTGCTAACTCACTTGTGCAGATCTGTGAGGCTGCAGGGAGTGAGTGGACCTGAATGCAGGTGGCCTGACCCCGTGCACACACGACGACACCATTTAAATTTCTGGCAACTTGCTATTTCTTAGTGCTTTTATACAGCCCAATTATAATAATTTCATTTGGTTGTGCTTTTGTGGCTCCTCATTATCATCCCCTAATTTCATACTATCAGCTTCATACAAAAATGAATTGAGATGTTAAAGGGCAGCGTTTCCACTACTTCATTCTTGGATATTTGTTAGAGGCTCTTTGTTTTTGGAATCTTTAATTAAAGTTTTGCTTTTTTTCTACCCTTAATTGAGCTCTTGAGTCATGATCACAAACTCTTGATACTGGTGGTATTAGCAGAAATCAAATGCATTTTTTTTAATTGGAGGGAAAATACCATGTAAGACTTTCTTAGTCAATCAGAAAAAGCTTCGCTTAGGCTCTCCTTGGGAAAACTCAGGATGCACAAGCCCAAGGGCTGTGTGTTCTATGAGTCAGCAGGAAATGCTGGCTCCACCCCCAGGTCCTAGTGCGGGTCTCCTTTAATCTTAGTCAGCTTGTACTTTAGAAAAAGATCTCTAGAGAAAGATATTGTTTTCATAATTTCTTTCTGTTTTAAAAATGTTCTTTAAAAATGGATTCTTTATTTGTATTTGTCTATAGTTATTTTTCTAGACTTTATGTCCTTTTAATCTGTTCTTGGCAAAATTAAAGGACTTGTGGACGCACTGGAGATAATACAGTTCCACGATGTTCACATGACAATTGACAATGTTAAGGCATAAACCTCTTCATTTAGACTATGGGCTTTTGATAATCAATTAAAAAATAACACATCCCCAAATTGATTCAAGCCTTGGTAGGCATCTCTCAGAGGTGGAGATGTAAGAAGATGATCGTAACTGTGAGACCTCATCTCTATTTTTGGATCTTTGCCTAATATTACTTAATACATGAAGCTTTACTCATATTTAGTATATGGTTTGCCCCTGTGTTGTTTGTATTTCTGAGAACCACAAGTTAAGAACTCATATCTGAGGCTTCCATCCACTGAGGGCCAGAGTGTGAGACCCACAATGTGATGTCCATCTCTGTGTGTGTCACTTCCAGCGTATTGCAAGGTTAAATCAATGTTTCTAAGTGGATTAAGAAATTATATTACTTCATATTTTTACTTACAATACTTCCTAATAATGTGGGGCAGTGATGGAAAAAAAAAATCTTTTGCACAACCCAGAGGTCCACTGGGTATGATGGGAGGATAATATCAAATTAAAAATGGATCAGACATCACTTTCTTTATTAATGATAATAATAAACAAAATCAGACCTCACCCACCGAGGGTGCTGACCTCTCCCTGATGACAAGTAGCTAGCTATCAGTACTGGGCTACAGAGCAGATATTTGAGAAAATAAGGAGACTTGAATTGGCCCTTCCAGGTAAAGGTCACATTTTAATAATGGATGAGAAAGGAATTGCTTTTGAAAGTAACACGTTATAAGGAAAACATTTTGGGAATGTTTCTATCACTAAGGACTCAGCTGGCATGAAGAGGGGGTCTCACCTATTAACACTAACTTGTGCACGCTAAGACGCTTGGAAACTTAAAATCTTTCAGATAAGTTATTCTGAATCCTTTTGTTAAACATGATAAAATGCACTACTGCCCAGTTAGTTTGCGTGGATGAATGGATGTCATTAGGGAAGATGGAATTTACTAGCCAAACTTAAAGGGAAACATTTTATGTCTTTGGTGGATGAGATTGTAAAGTGCCTGGCATGGTTTAGGAAGTGTGTAATCGTACAGCACTCCCTCCAGGAGGCTCTCCGCGTCTTCAGAGAGAGCCTGTTTTAGTTACGGTGGAACTATGCAGGAAAAAAGCTGAATTCTGAATAGGTCTTCGAATTCTTATCTCACAAAATGATAAACCAAGATTTAAAATAATAATGAGGTATATGTATTTAATTAGTTGGTCTCATTATAATATTTTTAGAATGAAACAGAATATAAACTTGTGTAAGCTTTTTATAAATAAGTTTAATGTTGATGGCTTTTTTATTTCATCTATTTATCTAAGTCTCATAATAGCAATGTATAACAACATCACAGCAGCCTCTGAATGTGATTTATAAAATGCCATATTTTGGGGATGTGTGCTAAAGTTTCTTTTCTTTCTTTCTTTTTTTTAGAGACAGAGTCTTACTCCATAGTCCTCAGTAGAGTGCCATGGCATCACAACTCACAGCAACCTCCAGCTCCTGGGCTTAGGTGATTCTCTTGCCTCAGCCTCCTGAGTAGCTGGGACTACAGGCACCTGCCACAATGCTTGGCTATTTTTTGTTGCAGTTTGGCCAGGGCCATGTTCGAACCTGCCACCCTTGGTATATGGGGCCGGCACCCTACCCACTGAGCCACAGGCACCACCCTAAATTTTCTCTGAAAGACCCACCTAGTAAACACTGTCAGGGATCGCTGGACTGGACTACTCACTCTCTGAGTAGTTGGGGAGGTGAGGTGTACTTTTCAATTGATTTTTTTGAAAGCATTTTTCTAAGGAGCAATGTTTAGGAAAAAATTATAATTTGTACTTAACAAAGAAAAGACAATTCTGCACCAGAAAATTAGAAAGTGTTGACAGAAAAGAAGCCACATTCTGTAAAATAATTTAAAGAGCTTTATTCTGAGCCAAAATTGAGGACCATGACCCAGAGCCACAGCCAAGAATCCTTGAGCATGCGGATGGGAGGTGGTGGGGTCACGGTTTGGTTTTACACATTTCAGGGAGTCAGGGATTACAGGTGAGGTCATAAATAAATACGTGGAAAACATAGATTGGTTTGGTCCCAAAAGGTGGGACATCCAGAAGTGGGAGTTATAGGTATAGGGGTTTAAAGATTCTTTAGCTGACAATTGGCTGAAAGAGTTAGGCTCTGCCTAAAGGGCCTGGAGTCAGTAGAAAGGAGAACTTAAGATAAAGAACCTGTTGATTAGAGACAAAGTACCTGGCAGACTCAGGGTTTG
>CAUYTI010047008.1:0-13484 GCA_963575145.1 Galago senegalensis
GCGCCTGTAGTCCCAGCTACTTGGGAGGCCGAGGCAGGAGACTCGCTTGAGCCCAGGAGTTGGAGGTTGCTGTGAGCATGATGCCATGGCACTCTACCCAGGGGGATAGCTTGAGGCTTCGTCTCAAAAAAAAAAAAAAAAAAAAAAAAAAGAGTTGAAAAATAACTTAATTGTCATAGCATTATATCTCTTAGAAATAGAAAATTTTTTCAAAAAGCCAGAAGTAATCCCACATTTCTATATAAAAACCAGACTGATAAAAAACTAACAGTGTTGTGGCAGTTCTTATGAGTGTGCTGGAGGCAGGCAGAAGGAATGACATTTCACACATGAATAGCCTGGCCTACAACAAAGTCAACTGTTCCAAAATGTGGTAACCAAAACATGCAAAGCCCCCAAATTTGTATCAATAGTAACTATTTAAACATGTTGGGATTTTAAGTGACCAAACTGTCATATCTTCCTTCCTCACCTATACTTCACCTTTTCGTAACTGACAAAGAGGGTCAGTTACCTTTGAAGTGATGCAACAGCAACTGCATCTTTTGCTCATGTTCCTTTTGCTGGAGGGTTAGTCTCCGGTCACACTGCAATTTCACATGTTCCAGTGCAGATTCCAACTCATGAACCATATTATCCCGTTCCAGAACCTTCATTTTCATTTCTTCATTATGTAACTGTTGTTTCCGGTCAGCTTCTCGCAAATTAACCACCTAGAAAATACATTTTTGACCTTTTAAGTATGTCTGAGGTAGCCTAATATGATAGCTTTATCTACTTCTCTTAGGCTACATAAAGATGAACGTGATCAACCTCCATAATACAAGTGATTCCTGTCTTGCCAAGGTACTGGGACCTTAGGTAAAAGCTTGGTAAAACATTCACAAAATAACCTAGCAGCCTTTTAAATTTGCGGGGATTCTGAATTAGTAACTTTTTTTTTTTTTTTTGAGACAGAGTCTCAATGTGTCACCCTTGGTAGAATGCCGTGGTGTCACAGCTTATAGGAACCTCAAACTCTTGGGCTTAAGCGATTCTCTTGCCTCCCAATTAGCAGGGACTACAGGCACCTGCCATAACACCCAGCTATTTTTTTGTTGTTGTTGCAATTGTCATTGTTTTTTAGCAGGCCCAGGCCGGTTCAACCCACCAGCTCCGGTGTATGTGGCCAGCTCCCTAGCCACTGAGCTACAGGTGCTGAGCCAACACTTTTATTTTTAATATAATGTTCCAATAATCACCCTTCCATAATTTCTTAAATATGATCTCTTAAGTTTACATTTTAAAATTCTCTAACTCTTTTTCTCTAGACTAAGTGGATACTGAGATGCTAAAGACTGTTGTATAACAATCTAGATAAGATATTTCTCAGTTTTTACTTCAAAATGGGTAAGTGACAGAATTTTTTAAACTGTAAGTATAGAGTTCACTTCCAGGGGACACATTTTGTCTCCTGGGTTCTTCTCTGCTTATATGAAGTAAAAATACGTCAGACAGTTTCTGTGTCACACAACTTATTAATGATCTAATAACTTTCTCTCCAGAAACATACTCATTAATACAAAGGGTTCCCAGGATCAGAAAATCCACTGACCTTGGCAGAGGTGCCTTGGGTTAAGAATTCTTATCTAAGACCACCATAAAAGAGTTACCTAAATCAGAGCTTAGGAAAATACTCTATTTTTCTGCCCTCCAAACACAAAATGATAGGATGTACTCTCATCAATAATAGTAGCTTACTACTGACAGCGATTATCTAAGAGGAAACTGCATATAATGTTTTCATTTCATTTTTCATCTTTATTTCACAGAATTAGAACTTTATTTTAAAATTTCAGTATTTATTTTTTCTTCATTGTCTATTCCCACAAATTGAATACACTTTTCAGAGAAAAGAGTTACCTAGTTGTCTAATACTTCATAATTCTTAAGTGGGAAAAGACATTAGAGAAAAGATATAGTTCTTGATGTTAAGAAACATCTCTGGATCAATAAATGGTCAAATTGGTTCGACGCCTATAGCTCAACCGGCTAAGGCGCCAGCCGCATACACCTAAGGTGGCGGGTTCGAATCCCCAGCCCGGACCCACCAAACAACAATGACAGCTGCAACCAAAAAATAGCCAGGCATTGGGGCAGGCGCCTGTGGTCCCAGCTACTTGGGAGGCAGAGGCAAGAGACTCGCTTGAGCCCAGGACTTGGAGGTTGCTGTGAGCTGTAATGCCATGGCACTCTACCCAGGGGGACATCTTGTGGCTCTGTCTAAAAAAAAAAAAAAAAAAAAAAAAGGTCAAATTTGTATAAAAACAAATATTTTAACTGATTCAAGCACATGCAACTTAATAAAACCCATTAGTATCTTTATCACTGATATACCACTTCAACTCCATTTCAACTCACACAGTGAGAAAGTACAGGTTCCATTCCCCTACAGCACTGAAGGAAGGGGAATCAAACCTGAAGGGTCCTTGATTTTTAAAGAATGTTACGTAGAAATATCCAAATCTAAAAAACATCTGAGAAATAATGAGCAAGGACTATAACTTAAATTTTTTAGTTTTTAAAACTATCTCAAAAAGGCTTTTTATTGAAAGGCCCTAGAACATTAAGAAGCTCACAAAGTTAGAGCTGTATATTTGGATAATCAGAAAGCTTTCAGATGACAACATTCAGTACTATAAAGGTAGAAATCATGCTTAAATTTGTAGTTGCACCATCAAATCTTTGAGCTTTTCAATTTCTTTCAAAATGCAAAGTAAACATGCATCTTAACTCCCCTTTATAAGAAAACTATTCTGTCCTTCAAGAACAAACCTTATTAAAATATCTGAACAGAAGAGCTCTAATCTCAACAGGACTCAGGCAAGTTAGCTTTTCCAGGATATTTGCTTCACTGTGAGAGAGGTTTTGGAATGATGTTCTAAGTGAGTTCTGGCGACTCTGGATACTTTCATTCTTGTATTCAATGGCAGCTTCCAAAGCGTCAATCCCTTCTTCAAGTTGTAAAAGAACATGTTCTTCCTAGATGTAATACAGTAGAAACCACTCATTTTAAATGAAATAATATAACTTGGATTTTGTCATATACCTGAATCCTACTAAACTATTTGAGTCTAATAGACATTGTTGCTCTTTCCTACATTTTAATTAAATAATGTTTAAGTGCTTGCTATACAGTGCCCTGTGTGTACATATATATATATATGTACATATATATACACACACACACACACACACACACACTCCTCAAATAATCATTGAGTCCTCACAATATACCTTGTATAATAAAAAGGAATAGGCAATAGTTTAGGAGAGTTCTGAAATGTTCCAAGATCATACAACAAACACTAATCACCTAATCCAATGACTACACTTGAACAAAGACTCAGCCCACAGGATTAGTAGTATTGTCATTTATCTCCTTCCAGATTGCATATTGTATGTCAGTATTTCCACCAGTGAGACCTAGGGATCCCCTGCTATCCTTTGAACTGTCTGAACAATACATTGCTAGGAAGGAAAGAAGAGATTCATTTAGAATAAGTTATTAAGAATTAAAAATAAAAATCAAAGGGAAGTGTCTCTGACGAGAAAAACACAGTATAGGATAAGAAAGTAATGAGGACTTAAGGATGTGAAACATTTCCTAAAGTTCTTCTGCAATGTTATTATATATAAGAGGGAAAATACAGCTATTAAAAATAGTAGCAGTATAACTTTTTTTCATATATCAGAGAATTCCTTTGTAGGAAAAAAAAATCTGATAAATCTCTGTCATACAGAAAACCTACCAGTTCTTTTTCTTACTCCGTTCTTTTTATTAAGAGACAAGGTCTTACTACATTGCCTAGGCTGGACTCAAGCTCCTGGGCTCAAGCAGTCCTGCCTCAGCTCAAGTGAGACTCAAGAAGACCACTCCACCATGCTTGGCCACCAGTTCTTTGAACTATCCAAATACACGTTATTTTGGAGATCCAAATCTCTGGTAAGAAATTATTTCAGATTAGATATCTGTTTCTGTACACTTACACCTGTTGTGAAAGTCATGTAAACTTTAAGCCCCTTGAGGGCAGATTGTTTTGTTCATCCTCCTATTCTCAGTGCTTTATTGCCTAGCATAGTACCTATCACATAGTTTAAACTCAGTAAGTATCTGTTGAATAAGTTAAGGAAGGAAGAGGAGAAAAAAATATTTTCATGTGTCTGTGGTTAAATGACCCAAGTTATTTCTTTCCACTCCTCCCCCCAACATACCAAAGGAGAAAAGAATATGAATATTTCTGATATACCTCTAAAATGGACAGAGTGACTTCTGGAACCTATTCCAGTCAGTGGATGATTGAATAATACTCATTGAAAAAATCATTTTATAAAATCTTCTGAGTCATTTTAGGAAAAAATGTCCAACAGCCATTTTATTTCTCTATACAATGACTAACCATCAGAAATTTGATGATTTCATAACTGCTCCATAGGAATAAAATAATATTCATCTTCTTAAAGAAAAAAAAATTTTTTTTTTTTTGACAAGAGTCTCACTTTGTCGCCCTTGGTAGAGTGCTGTAGCGTCACAACTCACAGCAACCTCAAACTCTTGGGCTTAAGCTATTCTCTTGCCTCAGCCTCCCAAGTACCTGGGACTACAGGTGCCCACCACAATGCCCAACTATTTTTTGGTTGTAGTTGTCATTGTTGTTAGGCAGACCCGGCTGCATTTGAATCTGCCAGCTCCAGTGTATGTGGCTGGCTCCCTAGCCACTGAGCTACAGGCGCTGAGCCAGGAAAAATATTCTTAAATACTGAAAGGTACAGTAGAACCTTTGTAGTGGACCACCTCCCTACACTGACCACCTCCTGAAGTTGACCTAATTTTCACAGACCAGACATGCACCACATATATGTATCAGTACAGTAGGCCTTGTTCCTTATGTTGACCACCTCCGTATGTTGACCAGTTTGTTACAGTCCCTGGAGGGTCAACTTATATCTACTAAGGAGAATGAATAAGAGGAGCCACAAAAGAAACTGAATTATCTAGGAAAAAAACAAAAAAAAGAGGGCAGTGCCTGTGGCTCTGTGAGTAGGGTGTTGGCCCCATATACCGAGGGTGGAGGGTTCAAACTCAGCCCCGGCCAAACTGCAACAAAAAATAGCCAGGCATTGTGGTGGGCGTCTGTGGTCCCAGCTACTTGGGAGGCTGAGACAAGAGACTCACCCAAGCCCAGGAGTTGGAGGTTGCTGTGAGCTGTGATGCCACAGCACTCTACCAACGGTGACAAGGTGAGACTCTCTCAAAAAAAAAAAAATTACCCAGCCAGGTGCAGTGGCTCATACCCTGTAATCCCAGCACTTTGGGAGACCAAAGTGGGAGGACTGCTTGAGGGTTCAAGACCAACCTGAGCAACATAGTGAGAAACACTATCTCTTATCAAAAAATTTTAAAAATTAGCCAGGCATTGTAACATGTGTCTATAGTCCCAGCTACCCAGGAGGCTAAGGCCAGAGGATAACTTGAGTACATGAGTTCAAGGCTATATAGTAAGCTAAGATCACATACCTGCACTCCAGGATGAGCAAAAGAACGAGATCCTGGTTTTGTTTTTAAAAAGTAAATCCAAAGAATATACAGTATACAGTAAGTCCTCACTTAAAATCATCAGTAGGTTCTTGGAAAATGGAACTTTAAGTGAAACGATGTATTTTTTTTCTTTCTCATCAATGTTATAACTAAACAATGATGAAGGAAAAAAATGATATTGGAGGACCTGCCATATGTTGTTTTACTTAAATTCATATCTGAGGACTTAACTATTTAACTTTTGAACTCATACAGTGATTATACTATTTTACCAAAAAGAAATGTGAAAAGTTTGCCTTTACATATGGCTGAGAACAATTTAGCATAAATTCAGTTTCTATAGTGTTGGATCTAGATTAAGGAAGTACCAACATGATATAAGGTAGTGTGAGTGTAGAACACTGAAGATAGTTTGCTCCAGTGAGGCTGTAGCACATACAGACAGTCCTCGAGTTACAAATACCCAACTGATGTACAACTCATACTTACAAACAGAGATTATTATAGGTAACAAGTAAATGTACCTGTTCCAATTTATATACAAATTCAACTTAAGCACAAACCTGCAGAACCTATCCTGACATACAACTTGCACTTACAGAGACTATAACAGATAATAGGTAAGTGTATCCGTTCCAATTTACATACAAATTCAAATTAAGAACGAATCTACAGAACCTATCTTGTTTGTAACTCAGGGACTACCTGTAAACATTTGTGGTTTCCTCTAACCTAACAGTAGGTGTAGTTTGACAAGTGACAATGGGAGATGTTTCAGGGATGAAAATTTGCCATAACACAGCTATGATTTAATAAAAAAATAAATAAATAAAGTAGTCAAACTCTTAGCATATTTTTCCTACTTTGGGGCTTCACAGAAATAGAATAATGCTATATATATTCTTTTGTGTAAAGCTTCTTTCACTCTGGCATAACATTTTTGAGATGCATCCATGTTGTTGCTTGTATCAGTAATTTAGTCCTGTTCGCTGTTTGGAAATGTTTCATTGTAAGAACATATGACAGTTGTGTGTTGTCTTATTAATGAACGCTTGGACTGTTTTCAGTTTGGGGTTATTATGAATAAAGCTTCTATAAACATTAAAAAAAAAGAGTTGATTATGCTTTTTGACAGAGTGCCACTATTCAGACTTCATAGTGAACCTAGGAGCTTGTCGAAATTCTCATTTGGCAGATTCTGATTTGGCAGGTCTGGAGGGGCCCTGAGGATCTGCCTTTCTACCAAGCTTCCAGGTGATGCTGTTGCTGTTGGTCCAGAGACCACACTGTAGCAAGGACCGAAGGCACTGATGGACCTAAAGCCCACACATTTCTGATCACAAATTCCTATCAGTAAAAACAACAATTTGAGCAAGCACTTCACATATGAGTATGTATATTTCTCTATAAATTATATGAAATATTTAATCATAAAATATAGAATTGAAAGTTTAATATATTAAGCATAATAGGCTCAGTACCTGTAGTTCGGCAGCTAGGGCGCCAGCCACATGCACTGGGGCTGGCGGGTTTGAATCCAGCCCAGGCCTGCCAAACAACAATGACAACTACAACAACAACAACAACAACAACAAAATAGCCAGGCATTGTTGTGGGTACCTGTAGTCCTAGCTACTTGGGAGGCTGAGGCAAAAGAATCACTTAAGCCTAAGAGTTTGAGGTTGCTGTGAGCTATGACACTACAGCACTATACCAAGGGCAATATAGTGAGACTGTCTCAAAAAATAAAATGTCTCTGCGCCTGTGGTTCAAGTGGGTAAGGCATCAGCCATGTACACCTAAGGTGGTGGGTTTGAATCCAGCCCGAGCTCGCCAAACAACGATGGCTGCAACCAAAAAAAATAGCCAGGTGTTGTGGATGGGTGCCTGTGCTCCCAGCTACTTGGGAGGCAGAGGCAGGAGACTCGCTTGAGCCCAGGAGTTGGAGGTTGCTGTGAGCTGTGATGCCACAGCACCCTACCCAGTGGGACAGCTTGAGGCTCTGTCTCAAAAAAAATAAAATAAAATAAAATAGGGTGGTGCCCGTGGCTCAAAAGGGTAGGGCGCTGGCCCCATATGCCAGAGGTGGCAGGTTCAAACCCAGCCCCGGCCAAAAAAAATAAATAAATAAAATAAAATAAAGTATTAAACATAATAGTTCTTCCTATACCCCACTTATTAAGCAAATACTCTGTATTACTAGAAAGCCAAAGTTCAAGTATTTTTTTTAAAATATGGAACGCTTCATGAATTTGCATGCCATCCTTGTGTAGGGGCCATGCTAATCTCTGTATCATTCCAATTTTAGTATATGTGCTGCTGAAGCAAGCACAAAGTTCAAGTATTCTTTTTTTTTTTTTTGGTTTTTCATTTTACAAAAAAATGAAGTGATTTATCTATAGTAATTTGTTGAGTAATACTCTATTACTGTAGTGATTGAAAATCTTTCTATCACTTCCTATAAAGTAACCAAATCAAGAAAATTATTTTAATTTACTGTGGAAAGAGAGAATAAACCTAAGAAAGTTTAAAGACATCAAGACAGCAAACCATTCCACCTACATTTCATTGCTATCTTATGTCACATTAGAATCTCATGTTCTTGATCATCTGCTATTGACAGATTTATTTGGGAACATTAATCTTGGCTTTAAAATAGTGGTGAGAGCAGAGTCTGCTTCAGAGCTGTCCTAAAAATGAACCAGTAATGTAAAAAGAGGGTGCATGGAAGCTCACATGACTCAATGGAACCCTCCAATTGTAGAAGGGTTGGCAATCCCTCAAACCAATCAAGAGTGGTTGCTAAATAGGTATTATGAATAGTACTATATTTTCACAAGTCTGTAAAATAGTATTTTTAGATACAGAATTCCATATGAAATAGAAACCTAAATGTTTCTTAATAGTAACAGAACTCTACCCTTCTGCACACATAATTTGTTCATTCCCATCTCTGTGCCTTATTTAAGGATTTCTCTCCAAATGGCCTTCTTTTGTATATCTGCTAGTATGTAACATGTTTTTCATGATCCAGGTCAAGATTCCAATCCACTCAGGCAGCCTTGGTGAATCTTCTCCCATCAATCACTGCATTCATTGCTTTGCATAAATAATTTAAGAAGTATAGCTATAACACGTATGTTATCTGTAACTTGCTTTTTTATGTTGCTCAGGGTTTAGAGTTTTCTTACACTGTATTTCTCTCTCTCTTCCCAGATAAAGAGTATGAATTTCTCAAGAGAAGCATAACACTTTCTACTTTCTTTGTTTCTTCTGTAGGGCCTACTGGGCAGGCAAAATTCCTTAAACACTTAACTTTAGCTGTAATCCTAGGCTCTCATACCGTCAAACCTACAAGCCTGGGGCTCCAATCCAATACCTTGGGATAACAGCCCCATTCTGCAATCCTCGATGCAACCACCCGACTTAAGTTATAAAAAAGGCCAGTAGGGGCTTAAAATGTTCCTTTGGCTGACACTTAGCCCCAAATCAAGTTAATCTTCTATTCCTTTTATCAATTCAAAGGAGTAAAAATCTAATTTCATGCTATCCTTCCTCGTATTTCTTAAAAAGTCCCCTTAATTTCCTCTCACTTGCTCCAATCTAAAATACAAGATACATGAAAGTATGTGATTCCCAGGTACTCACCTTCTCTTAGCAATTTTCCCATTTTGATAATGACAGGACATGAACAATAAATATTTGCAGAGAAATTTCAGGATCCAAAGTTCATCTTTGTCTGACAAAGTAAGGAATAGGTACCACTACCAACTGAATTAAAATTTTGGAAAAAGGCAAAGTCTCAGGCGATATGCCAGCCAATAAATGAGTCATCTTTTACATAGTTTAAAAAAACAAGTGAGAGGAGCCATATCCTCTCCTAAATGAAAATCATAACTAAACGTATTTTACTGGGATTTGGATTTTGTGCATCTGTTTGGCTGGACAAAGTGGAATATACTCCCAAACACGGAGCCTTTCTCAACTAAGCTTCCATGGGAAGGATTAACCGTTAACACCCTAGGTGTCTATTATATGTAATGAGGTACCTAGCGTTACTTAAGAAGTATGTATAGAGAAAAGTTAGGTGCCCTCCTTAGAAGAACTGAGAAAAGACTCCCTGAAATCATCTTCTGTATGCTATGATTTCAAATAAGAAACTCCAGCTGAGAAGGTGGCCATACTCAAAGAAAGTATTAGTTTCCTAATGCCTGGTAGTGCCAGGAAGTGGCCATAGTGTCCATAGACTACTACGTGAGGACATCTCAGTCTCTAATCACACATGGTTTATGGTGCCAAACAGGTGCCAGGTGAGTTCACTATCTCTGACAAAGTCTCAAGGAAACCAAGTTTATCAGATTTATCATTTTTATGATTATGTGAAAGAGGATGAGGAAATCACTCAAGTGCTCCATCATACAGAACTTCCAGTTCCAAAGAATACTGACTTACTTCAGGTGATAACACTCTACCATTTTTAAGTTTTTCATCCACACTGTTTCTTCGTCTCTGGAGCTGATCCTTTTCTTTCTGGAGGGTTTGAACTTGTTCTGAAATCTTTATTTGCTCCTCAGCTGTGCTGCCCTGGAGCTGCATGCTCTTTTCAGACAACTCTTGATCCAACAAGTTTAGGCGAGTTGATATTCTCAAACTGTCTGTGCTTAAGGCCTAAAAAGACATAACCCACCAGACACCCCAAAAACAATTATTAGAAATCCAGACTATGTGTAAATTAGGAAAAAATAAGTTACTAAATGAATATATTTTTAGCTTTTTTTTTTTTTGAGCCAGGGTCTCACTATATCACCCTCGGTAGAGTGCTGTGGTGTCACACTTCACAGCAACCTCAAACTCTTGGGCTTAAGCAATTCTCTTGCATCAGCCTCCTGGGATTACAGCTGCCAGCCAAATGCCTGGCTTTTTTTTGTTATAGTTGTCATTGTTGCTTGGCAGGCCTGGCCTGGGTTCAGAACCGCCAGGTCTGGTGTATGTGGCCTCTGTGCTACAGGCATCCAGCCTATTTTTAGCTTTTATTTTCACCCATGGATTTTGTTTTGGAGGGGAGGAGGTTCATTTTCCAAAAATCTTAAGTTAAATGCCTTTTCTAAAAAAAAAGATAGATTTAGACTATGAGTTTACTACTAAGAATTGCCTTAGCTAGGTTTTGAGAAGTAGTGTTTCTCTTTTGTATTCTTTTCTAAATTGAGCTTTTCTTTCTTGGCTTGTTATACTGGAATTATGGAATTATGTCATAATTATGGAATTATGTCATAATTTCCTATGGGCTGAGATGTGGTTTGTTTAAACAATGATTAGTGGGTTTAAACATATAATTTTTTTCCTCTGATTTCATTCTGATCAGAAAATATGGCCAGACTTATAGAGATTCATTATGGCCTAATTTAAGATAATTTGTAAAATATTTTTTCATCACAATATTTACACGTATATACCACCATAAGGTTTATAATTTTGTATATGTACACTATCATAAGGTTTATAATGTTTAAAAAGCAGTCCCTCCTCCCAAATTTTCACTCTGTCCCGCTCCCTAGAAACAGCTACCTTCAACCTTTTAAATTGTTTCTTCTGCTGTTTATGTCTATGGTTTTTTGTTGTTGTTATTGTTGTTGCTTATTTTTGAGACACAGTCTCACTATTCTCCAGGGGAGTGCAGTGGCCTTACATAGCTCACTGAAACCTCAAATTCCTGGGCTTAAGCGATCGATCTTCCTGCCTTAGCCCCCCAAGTAGCTGGGATTACAGTGCACACCACCATCCCTAGCTAATGTTTCTATTTTTGAAGAAACAGGGTCTTGCTGTTACTCACGTTGGTCTTGAACTCCTGAGCTCAAGCAATCCTCCTGCCTCTGCCTCCCAGAGTTCTAGGATTACAAGTGTGAACTACCGTGCCTGGCCTATCTCCATTTTTCTAAATGGATGTTATCAATTTTAGATATTGTCTATTGACTGTGTATTATAGGAGATAAGGATTTATACTCCTTACTTATACTCTTATACTCCTTACTTCCTCTCTCCCTAAATTCTCCCAATACAAGTTAAACTTTTATAATTTTTTAATTAAATAAATATTCATTTACATTATGACTTTGTGATTATTATTCATAAGCTGAACTATCTAGTATAAAATCTTTTATTCACTACAAGTTTCAATACCGTATTTTCTTCCTTAGTCTTTTGTTTTACCAGTATTTTTTGTATCACTTGATCAAACTTATCAGGAGATTTTTCAGTCCATTCTTTTCTAGAGACGTTTTGCATGGAATATCTATCTTCGTGCTCCAAACTGGACTGGTTGTCCCGGGACTTCCTATCGGTATTCCCTGGGAATGTCTATGTTAAATCTCATTTTTAGAATCCTAAGTCTTCCTTTTTCATAGTTTATGCCCTTATTTTTGTGGGGCATATTCTCCAATAGCTTCCGAGACAGATGTGATGGGAAATAATTTTTCTACTTGAGAATACACTTATTCTAACATTTGATTGAGAGTTTGGCTTAGGAGAGAATTATTGATTAGAAATTGTTTTCTTCATAAGTTTGATGATTGCTTCAGGTCTTTTAACTGCTAATGAAGAAAGTTGATAAGTCCAATGCCATCTGATTCTCAATACCTGTAAATTATAGTCTTTTCTATCTGGAAGCTTTCGGAATCTTCTTTTTGCATCGCTTCTTTGTACTCATGCCTTCACAATGATATGGTTTAGGTACTCATTTTCTGGGCCCTTGATGGCCTATTTCAGTCCAGAGTTTCATATGATCAGTATTGGGAAACTTATTTTTCCTGAGACAGAGTCTCTCTCTGTTGTCCAGGCTAACATGCTATAGCATCATAGCTCCTCATAGCAACCTCAGACTCCTGGGCTCAAGTGATCCTCTTGTCTCATCCTCTGGAGTAGCTGGGACTACAGACATCCACCACAACTCCTGCTAATTTTCCTTTTACTTTTTTTTTTAGTAGATATGGGATCTTACTCTTATTCAGGCTGGTCTCAAACTCTTGAGTTCAGGCAACCCACCTGCCCCACTCTCTTAAGAGTGCAAGGATTATAGGCGTGAGCCACTGTGCCCAGTTGGGAAAACTTTTTATATTATACTTTTGATAATATCTTCTCTTCTGTTTTCTCTGTGATATCTTTCTGGAATTCCCATTACTTGGATGTTGGGCTTCCTGGATTATGTGCCAATTAAAATAATATTTTTTCCTATTTTCAACTGTCTTTTTACTTACTTTCTGGGATGTTTCCTCAACTTATCCTCTGACCCTTTTATTTTATTTTATTATTATTATTATTACTTTCTTTTTAGAGACAGAGTCTTACTTTATCGCCCTTGGTAGAGTGCCACAGCATCACACGGCTCACAGCAACCTCCAGTTCCTAGGCTTAGGCGATTCTCTTGCCTCAGCCTCCCGAGTAGCTGGGACTACAGGCTCCCGCCACGACGCCCCACTGTTTTTTTTTTTTTTTTGGTAATTTCTTTTCTTTTTTTTTTTTTATTGAATGTTAACTATGTACATTAATGCACTTCTGGGGTACAGTGTGGGGTTTTCACATGCATTCCGAAATACTTCCATCAAACTGGTCAACACAGCCTTCGGGTCATTTTCTCAGTTATTGCTTTAAAACGTTCACATTCTACTCTTAGAAAGATTCACCTGTACCCCTATAAGACAAACCTCTGAAGTGATCCCTCCAAACCCCCTCCCTCCTCCCATTCCCCCCTCCCTTCTCCCTCCCCCGTCCACATGTTCTTAGGCTATTTGGTTATAGCTTTCATATAAAAGGTTTAGATTAGTCTCATAATAGGGGTGTGTACATTGGATACTTTTTTCTCCATTCTCGTGATACTTTGCTCAGAAGAACATTCTCCAGCTCCATCCATGTG